>JARPUW010001059.1:47500-110000 GCA_030533445.1 Cyprinodon diabolis
GCAATTATTTTATCAGTTGTAACACTGAAACTGTGCGTCAGATTTCATCTTCATATCCAGTTTTGAATCCTTATCCAACCAGGGTTTACATTAGCATTGAGGGGACAGCATTTCCCCATTGCTGCTTTAACGCTTTGTTGCTGTCCATTCACTTCACACTAGTAGCAGCTGCAGCTTTCACCTCTACAGTATATTCTCAAAAACATCAGGAAAAATGTGCTGCTTGAATTGTCTTTTTTATGAGGAATTATTAAAAGAAAAACAGGAAAGTAGTCCTTAAGGTGCAAATGTGTGTTTTTTTTTTCCATTTGAAATTTCATTTCAGTACATACTTAAAAGGAATCCTGGAAAATTATACCAGGCAGTTTTAAGTGCGGATTTTTTTACTGAAAGCCGGCGGACAAAGTTTGCAGAGAAATGTAAGATTGTTGCCATCATCCTCACCGACCACCTGGTCATAAACCTGTTTTAAGTGATCATACTGCTGCTTTGTCGCCTCCACGGTCGCCTCCATGCTGCTGTGGCTTCCACGCTGCATTTTGTTTTGATGACGCACGCGGCTGTAGGCTACGACACTGGTATTGGGTGTTTTTCCCGCTACATATTAAGGCCTGTTTACGGTGTGATTTAGTCGGGGTTTCGCCTGGAGGGCTCTATAGAAATCTGGCAACCTATTGAACGGAGTTGAACTGAGAGAGCGAGCCGTTCACAGACACCAGAATGAACAAGTTCACAATAACATTCATCAGGCAGTAATGCAGTACGTTCAGTTCACGTTTGCCTAAAATATGAACGAGTTCATGAACTTTCGTTCAATGAACGCGTTCAGGCACAACACTGATAGTAACTTTGGGATATGTTTGTCTGTCCATGGAAATTTATACTCGTTTTTTGGCTATGACTGTCACTGTATGACTTGAAACAGCCTGATTTTTGGCTAGGAAGTGGGACCCATGTGGGAGAAACCTGGGTTGCCCATGTAGGCTTTAGATGGGGCCCATGTGAAACCCACCCTCAGCCAATCTGGGCTTGCCCACATGGGGCCACCACTTGAACCCCCAGACAAAAATAACTGGGATATAGCTGCGCAGCCCAGATGGGGCCCACTCACCATCCCACATCCAACCCGCATGGGCCCCACATGGGTGTGTTGACAGGGCAGTGCACTATTTAAGGATTCATAGAATCTGTAATTTAAGGAAATCTATTGTCTTTAAATAATGCATAAGCTTCTATAGATTTGATTCTCTTTAAATTATTTTATGTAGTAGACAGTTTCAGGTTTTACTGATGTATTTACTTTTAGCAGCTTCTAATGCATCCTATAATATTTATATTTTATATAGTTTACAGGTAAACATGTTAGTTTTACGTGGTACTTTGTGCCTAGATAATCACTAGGAGGTTCTTGTTCCAAGATTAAACTGTTTTTACGCCTAAAAAAAAAATTTAAACTGCTGCTCTGATAGATTAAAGAGCCTTCCGAGGTGAATTTTAAAATCCTGTGTTGAAAACTTTCAGACCTCCACTTCCAACAAAAATACAGTCTGCTGTGGGTCCTATCTAGGTCTAAATCATGTGATTAATTTTGCAATTCAATATAAACTGACAGGAAAAGAGAATGAATACAGGTGCTGGTCATAAAATTAGAATATCATGAAAAAGTAGATTGATTTCAGTAATTCCATTTAAAAAGTGAAACTTGTATATTATATTCATACATTACATACAAACTCATATATTTCAGATGTTTATTTTGTTTAATTTTGATGATTACAAATGACAACAAATGAAAATCTCAAATTCATCATATCAGAAAATTAGAATATTACTGAAGACCAATAAAAACAAAGGATTTATAGAAATGTTGGCCAACTGAAAAGTATGAACATGAAAAGTATGAGCATGTACAGCACTCAGTATTTAGTTGGGCCTCCTTTGGCCTGTATTACTGCAGCAATGCGGCGTGGCATGGAGTCGATCAGTCTGTGGCACTGCTCAGGTGTTATGATAGCCCAGGTTGCTCTAATAGTGGCTTTTAGCTCTTCTGAATTGTTGGGTCTGGTGTATTGCATCTTCTTCTTCACAATACCCCATAGATTTTCTATGGGGTTAAGGTCAGGAGAGTTTGCTGGCCAATTAAGAACAGGGATACCATGGTCCTTCAACCAGGTACTGGTAGCTTTGGCACTGTGTGCAGGTGCCAAGTCCTGTTGGAAAATGAAATCTGCATCTCCAAAAAGTTGGTCAGCTGCAGGAAGCATGAAGTGCTCTAAAACTTCCTGGTATGTGGCTGCGTTGACCCTGGACCTCAGAAAACACAATGGACCAACACCAGCAGATGACATGGCACCCCAAACCATCACTGACTGTGGAAACTTTACACTGGACTTCAAGCAACGTGGATGAAGTGCCTCTCTTCTTTTCCTCCAGACTCTGGGACCTTGATTTCCAAAGGAAATGCAAAATTTACTTTCATCAGAGAACATGACTTTGGACCACTCACCAGCAGTCCAGTCCTGTTTCTCTTTAGCCCAGGCAAGACGCTTCTGACGCTGTCTGTGGTTCAAGAGTGGCTTGACACAAGGAATGCGACAGCAGAAACCCATGTCTTTCATACGTCTGTGTGTGGTGGTTCTTGAAGCACTCACTCCAGCTGCAGTCCACTCTTTGTGAATCTCCCCCACATTTTTGAATGGGTTTTGTTTCACAATCCTCTCCAGGGTGCGGTTATCTCTCTTGCTTGTACACTTTTTTCGACCACATCTTTTCCTTCCCTTCGCCTCTCTATTAATGTGCTTGGACACTGAGCTCTGTGAACAGCCAGCCTCTTTAGCGATGACCTTTTGTGTCTTGCCCTCCTTGTGCAAGGTGTCGATGGTCGTCTTTTGGACAACTGTCAAGTCAGCAGTCTTCCCCATGATTGTGTAGCCTATAGAACTAGACTGAAAGACAATTTAAAGGCTTTTGCAGGTGGTTTGAGTTAATTAGCTGATTAGAGTGTGGCACCAGGGGCCATCAATTTTGAACCTTTTCACAATATTCTAATTTTCTGATATGATGAATTTGAGATTTTCATTTGTTGTCATTTGTAATCATCAAAATTAAACAAAATAAACATCTGAAATATATGAGTTTGTATGTAATGTATGAATATAATATACAAGTTTCACTTTTTAAATGGAATTACTGAAATCAATCTACTTTTTCATGATATTCTAATTTTATGACCAGCACCTGTACAATAAAAATGACTTTTAATGAAAAAAAAACATGCAAAAAGAGCTGGTATCCATCCTGCAATGCATCTAAAGCCAACTTAAGTCAAGTCCTTCTCCTCTAAATGAACTTTTCTTTACCCTATAGTTAAATAACAGTTCCTCATTTACTTTAATGTCTCTTGAGGCCAGGAAAAGTATGACGTCCATCTCTGACTCATCCGTCGTCACTGTGTAAAGCCTTGGTTTGAGGTTGTATCTTTTGCTGGAGTGGTTTATGTGCCGTCCAAAGGTGAGGAAGTCTGGGTGACAGTCACAGTGTCTTTTGTGCGCATCAATGCAAAAGTCATTTCCCTTGTTCTTGTAGAAAAACATGTAGCCTGTCTCTTCGGGAGAAGTTTCTTTATGGATGCGCTTTCCCTCCTCGCCACTGACGACCCTCCCATGGTAGTCACAGACCACTTCCCCGCTCTTAAAGTCTCTGGTGGTGACAACACCCTTGCTCTTTCCCTCAATGTCTGTGATGAGCAGGCCTTTCCACTTTTGTGATTTCACACACTTTTTGACTGAAGGTGCAGAAATAGCATCCTCCACATTTCCTGATGGCTGCCATTTCTCAAGAACTGCTGAGACACTTGGCACGTTGATTTTCCAGCCTCTTGTCTTGATCCATGATTCTACACGAGCTTCACTGGGCAGACGTCGACTGAAGTGTTCTGTAACAAAATAGATATACATATGTTATGTGGAATGATTAAAAAAACAGACAGCAAATAATCTATCAATTGAGGAGTAATTTAAAAAGGCCATGGAGATGGAAAACTTACCGAGCACATGTTGTTCTCGTAACTTCATTTGAGCTTTCAGCCATCTCTCATACAGCTTCCTCTGGAATTTGTCAGAGAAGGCCACCCGTACGTCCATGGAAGGGGCCTTTCCATCTAGGGTCACGGAATATTCAGCTATCATTCTTTTGTAGGCGCTCTCTATAGAACTGTGTTTAGGTGATGTCCCTTTGGGTCTTGTGTCAGGCTGACTGCTGGATTAAGGAAGAACGGTGGGTTAATATAAAGTGGTCTATGATAAAATACAGTCTGCATTATAGTTTCAAACATGGGAAGTATGCAATGTTCTTACCTGGAATCACCTGCAGCAAAATCAATAAGGTGCCGGCCACGCACAATGTTTTCAGGGAGCTTCATCCGGTAGTGCCTCTCAGCTGTGATGTTTGAGTGCGTGAGGTAGTCTGCAACCAAGTTCCTTTCAGAGTCGGTCTTTGTCTTCATCGCAGTCTCGTAGACCCTACGGGCCTCTTGGTTGGTGACAGGTTCTAGTTCGTATCTGAAATAGAAACAGAAAGTAATGGTAAGTTTGCTAGTTTGACATGGTTTCTAAGGGAAATGAAATGTCCAACAGATTTTCATATCATCCTCTCATCTTACTTTTCATGGAGTCTCCGGATATCATTTGACGGGTTGTAGATTGGGGTCCCTTTCAAAGAGAGGAAAAACCTGCCACGATCCTGGTCCGCCACACACCTCTTGAACCTAAAAATCTGTGGTCGGATCCGTGTGTAGTAGGTATCACACCACTTTTGGTGGAAAAAAGAGATGTATTTGTTTTATCTCCTAGCACAATGTGAAATCCAGTCAACTGTATCTTTTTGCTATTTACCATTTCCTCCTCCTGATCCAAAGCAAACATGGCCACTTGCTGAGCAGCTGTCTTGTGCTCCATCACTCCAACCACAGTATGTCCGTCATCTGTCTTTCTTCTTTTGATCCACTCCTCAACCTGTTAGGATGGAGGGTCGTTAGGCCTTTAATCAAATAACTAGAAAAAAATGTACAAATTCACAGGTTTAATGAATGATTGTTAATCACCATCATGTGCTTGACCACACCAACCCTCTGCAGGTGTTTCAATGTGATCAGGGCCTCAAGGTAGTAGACCACAAATGTGATTTCTTGGGGGCTGAGTTGGGTTTCATCTGGAAAGACCTTGGAAAGGACAGTCAAAAAGTCCTTCTTTGCAGTCTCCAGCACACCATGACACTCTTTTGGAGCACGTTGAGAGTCTGTAGATAAAGCTCCATGCCTGTTAAAAACCAGAAAGGAAAATAACTCACTGCGTTCATTCAGGAAGGTGAAAGCAAAGAAGGTTGTGAAACAGTTTTTAACCCCTGCTGCCAGGCCTTTAGTCAGTGGGATTTAAGCTTCTTTGTTGTTTTAAATGCTATGATTCCTTTAGAAATCTTTAAATGCTATTGAAGGGAGCGTGTAGCAAAGAAATTTCACCGATTCCCAATTGATGCTGAGTACATGACACTAAAGGTTTTTGTATTTATATTTCTTTTCATTATACGTCCTTGTATGTGTTAAACCTACCTCTTCCTTACGACCTCCTTGCTCACTTGTTTGGCGCAAGTCCCCTGTTGCAAACCCAAGAACTCAATGAAATCCACACAGTGGCCATGAAGGTCGGGGTATTTCTTCTTCAGGTCAGTGTGATATGTGTGGAATTTCAGGAAACTGAACAGGGGAAAAAAATTCAATTTTAATTCAACTCAATTCAGTTTATTTCTATAGCGCCAATTCACAACACATGTCATCTCAAGGCACTTTACAGTTCAACCAGATCATTCAGTCAGATTGATTCAAAGTTTTCTATCTAAGGAAAACAAATTGATTTATATTACAACATGCTTTTGAATAGTCCATAAAAAACAATGGCATTGTCAGAGGTTCAAAAATACACCAGCATAAATATAAATACAAACTAACCATTTGAGATTTTTCAGATAGTTGATCTGCGTCTGCTTCATCAGGCCGGCTTCTGTCAGGTCCCTGAGGTACTGCTGCGTCTTCTCTTTGTTCAGGACAAAGTGAAGAGAAGGTTCCTTGGGGTCCATGTAGTAGAGATACCTTGCTACATTGTCCACCTGAAAAGAAATTACACATTTAATATCTTGAATTGGTTCAACAGAGAACTGTTTAGATGTGCCGAATGGCAGCCCACAAAATTTCACAATAAGAGTATTAAAAGAAGCCCTTACATCTTGGGTGTAATTCTCAACCTGCCGGTCTATGTGGAGATATCGAGCATAGTCTCTGATTAATTTGTGATCCCTGGAATGCTTGTTGTAAAGACCCCTATCCTGCATCTCTCGTCTTTTGTTGCCTTTCCAAGCAACATTTGGCTCACTGCAATGCAGAAAAAAGATATTAGAGCAATGCTTCCTTTGCTTTGACTTTTGTTGCTGTGCTAAAAAAAGTCTTGCAAAAAGTTATAGCCTTACTCCTGATAAGTCTCTCCACTGCTGCTGCTTTCACGTCCTTCTGACCCGTCACTCTGCTCAGCAGCAGCTGGAGCTGAAGGTTGCTGAGCCAGATGCAACACAGGTTGCTGCTCAGCAGCTCTGTGGTAGAAGTCAGACGGGATGTCTCGCACCACCATATGACGCTTCTGTAGCTCTTCAATCATGCTGAAATTGAATAAAAAGATACAGTCTGGGTTCCTGGCATATTGAATACATGACTATAAAGTTCTGAGAAAATTGTCTTGCATACTTGTGCAATGGACGTGCAGTCTTCATGATGTTTTGGATCAGGTCAAAGGTGAAGACACGTCCTGAAACCAGGATTTCATGAGCATCTGTCTTAGCCTTTGCAACAGCACTTGGGATCTCCTGCAGTTTGTGCTTCATGCAGGTTCTTGTAAGGTGCTGTGAAAGTGCTGGCCAGGTCTTCTTGCAAATAGGACACAGAAGGTATGTCCTATTAGCAGCACTGAAAACAGAAAATACACCCATTAAAATCAGCATGTGTACATTTTAAGCCAAAACAGATTTGTACTTACTATGCAGCCTCCATTTTCTTCTTGTTTTGTCCTCTTGTCTTGCCTTCTGGAAAAAAAAGGGAAAATGATGTAAGATTGGGTGAATGCAGTCCATCTATAAAGGCCTAACGACCCCCCATCCAGCCCCTCCCAGGGCTACCTGAGGGGTGTTGCCCAAAGGTGGAGTTGTTTTTATTTGATCAATTTTTATTTTTAAAGATAAATCAAACCATAAAAATTTGTTTATCTTGTCCCTGGCATATATTTGTTGGTTAGCTTATTTGCTTTAAAATGATACCAAACATGAAGGTTTTTAAATTGTTTTTCACAGTTCTTGGCAATAAAACGAGTTATTGTCTATAACTTTATAAAAGGTTTTGCATTGAAACAGGTTTATTTAAGCATGTAGATTATTTTAATTTATTTTTAAAGAAAAGATTGGAGGATCCCTTAAATTGGAAGATGGTTTCCTCTTCAGAAAGAGGAACTTATAATGTTGTAGCAGCTATTTTTTATGCCTCTTAGTAAGATTGAAGCAATTCTCATCTCTTGCCATTAGTATTTGTCTGTAGGGTGTTTTTTTTAAAATCAAAGTTTGAGAGTTTGTTTTTAAGAATTTAGGATTTGTTTCAGAGAATTTTTAAAACTGCTTGTCCTAAAAACAAGTTCTACAGTGTCAGAGTGACCCACTTCCCTAATGAGCCATTGCCTGCCTATTGTCTGTTTTTCTTTGCAAGCTGTTTTTACAGTTAAGGTCAATAAAGCCTTAATGTCTTGTACTAACTGGATACATCAAATGCTAATGTTGTTTTCAGCTTCACTTTAGCTGCAGATGAAATGTTTTTTTGCCCCTATAAATTTGTAAAGGAGGTTGGGTCAATTTAAAATTGTCCTCATTATCGTACTAAAAGCTGCCCCCTTAAGGACACTTTAGGACTTGCAAAATTTGTATTTCTTCTTACAGCTTAACAAAAGCCCAAGATTAAACTATTTTTACAACTAAAATACAATTTTGGATTAAAAGAGATGAGTCATTTTAATTGTAATAATGGCAGATAGTTTAATTGTCATGAAGCGGTGTTTGTTTGGAGGACCCAAATGCAGAGACCAGTAGGCAGAGGTGAATTTAAGTGGGTTTATTAAGGTTCACAGGAACAGGGGCAGGAATCAAAATCCAACAGAAAATAACAAACGTACCAGAACCAAGGAGACATCAGGGGTAAACCAAAAACTCTAGGAGCCAGGGAGAGACGAGGAAGGCAGGCAGATGTTAGACGAAGATCCAGCAAACAGGAACTGAAGAGGGAGGCTTTTAAAGGGGACAGAGACAAAGAGAGGGCTAACGAGGGGATTGAACACATGTGAGGGCGGAAGAGAAAACAGAGCTAGGGAAAGAGGACACAAGAGGGCAGCAGAGGACAACAAATGGATAACCAAGAAAAACAGGAACTAACAAACCAAGATTCTGACATTAATCTTGAAACCTCCACAACTTTGTGGCATGGACTGTTCAATCTTGAGTTGTTTTTGATGCTCAATCCATTTGTGGAGGATGTTTGCTCACTTAAAAATGTGTTTTTCCATGTAAAACTGCCTCTCTTGCATAAAAAGCCCAAGATTAAACTATTTTTACACGTTAAATAACAAAATCTTACAACTGCTGCTCTGATGGATTTGCATGAAATGTTAAATCTTAATTTTAATTTTGCCCCATTCATAAAGCATTTATTTATGTTTAAAGCTTGAGTGTAAAATAGCAAATTGGCGGCGAGGCAGAGTTTCAGGTGGCCGGCCGTGGGGCTGGCAGCGAGGCAGAGTCTCAGGTGGCCGGCCGTGGGACCGGCAGCGAGGCAGAGTCTCAGGTGGCCGGCCGTGGGGCCGGCAGCGAGGCAGGGTCTCAGGTGGCCGGCTGAAAGGCCGAAGGCAAAGCCGACGTTCCGGAGGCCGGCTGCGGGGCCGGAGACGTGGCAGAAGTTCATGGGACCGGCCGCAGGGCCGGAGGCGAACCAGACGTTCAGGAGGCCGGCCGTGGGTCAGGTGACGTACGAGGGTTGTAGGAGGATGATATCTCTGTCGCTGCTGAATCTTCGAAGGAGGACGACGTCTCTGCCGCTGCAGGAGTTTAGGAGGAGGACGACGCCCTAATTTCAACAGGAAGCCCCAAGGGGAACGCCGTCCCCTCTTCAGCGGCTCAGCGACAGTCTCAGAGGGGGCCGCGGACTGCGGCTCTGGAACTGGAGCAGCAGGGGTCGCCGGCTGTGGTTCAGGAACAGGCTCTAAGGTGGCTGCCGACTGCGGCTCAGGTACCGTCTCGGAGGTAACCGTCGACTGCGGTTCAGGAACAGGTTCAGAAACAGGAACAGGCTCAGACAGGGCCGCCCACTGCGGCTCCGGATCAAGACCAGAGGAGACCACCGACTGTGGCTCTGAATCAGGAACAGAGGAGCCCGCCGATTGTGGCTCCGGGTCAGGAACAGAGGAGCCCGCCGACTGCGGCTCCGGATCAGGAACAGAGGAGTCCGCCGATTGCGGCTCCGGTCCCAGCGTGGAGGAAGGAGCGAGGCTTGAAGCGCCTGCAGAGGGCTCTTGGCGGTTTGGGGCGCCTGCTGAGAACATATGCAGAACACACTCAGGAGGCAGGGAAAAAGTTCAATTGTTTATTATTTGTAGAACAGAGTAGGTCAGGAAGTATTCTGGTCCAGGGCTGATCATACAGGATTCTCTTAATCTGTGATTCAGGCTGAGTTGTGGAGAGAGGAAACCAGAAGAGTCCAGAGACAGAGATGAGCAGAGAGCTAGGCAGCAGTAAAGCTAGGCTTCAGGCTAGCTGAGACTCAGTCCTTGGGTAGTTCCAAGTTCTCACCTAGAGAACAGGCAGGCAGATTCAGAACGTTGATCTTCTGGTTGGCTGTCAGAAGCAGGAAGGCAGGGTTCTGAAGGTGAGCTCCTCCAGAGCTCCTGAGATGCGGCAGGCAGACTTCAGCACGGGAGACTCTTCCAGAGTTTCCAGGGTTCAGCCTAGAGCAGGTTGGCAGGCTTCAGATGATGAGCTCCTCCAAGCTCCTGAGATGCGGCAGGCAGAGTTCAGCAATGGAGACTCCTCCAGAGTCCCAGGGTTCAGTCAGGTTCCTTCCTAGAAGCAGAGAAGACACAACTGATAAGGTTCTGGTTCTGGTTACTGTAGAGTCAGAAGATCAGACAGGCTCGTTGGCTCAGGGTTGCTGTACCGTGATTAACAAACACTCTGGCATGGGAGTGTTGTCCACAGCCTCCTTAAGTACTGGTCCCCTGATTAGCAGATGAGAGTCAGCTGGTGAATGCAGCTCCAGGTTCAGGAGATCCAGTACGCCCTCTGGAGGAGGAAAGTAGACAGCACCCCAGATCCCAACAGAAAAAACAAAACAATCAGGAAGGGATCCTCGGCGCCCTCTGGTGGGCAAGCCTCTGGATCCCAACACAGGGGTCTCTAGACGGCTAAGAGCTGGTTAACGGCTACGCCATTTCTTACGCCAAAGGGTCTTAGGAGCTGGGCTAATGGGTTCTGGTTTTAGGCTAACTGGTGTGCTAATGGGTTCTGATGCTAAACTAACAGGTTTGATAATGGGTTCAGACGCTAAGCTAACTGGTTTATTTAGTGGTTCAGAAGGAGCTACGATGGGTTCTGAGGCTAGGAAAACAGGCGTGGAGTCAGGCTTAGAAGCTGAGAACTCAGGAATGCTTACGGGTTCAGATACTAGGCTAACTGGATGGCTAACGGGTTTAAGAGCTAGAGAAAACTGACTGTTTATGGGTTCTGAGACTAAAGAAACTGAAAAGCCCACAGGCCTTGAAGCTGTAGAATCTGGAACACTGACAGGCTCTGAAGCTAAGGACTCCGAAGCTGGCAATACCGAAGCACTTCCGGGTCCTGAAGCTAAAGAAACTGGAATGTAAACGGGTTGAGAAACCACAGAAAACGGAATGGTAACGGGCTCAGAAACTAGAGGGACTGAAATACTACTGGGCTCTAAAGCTAAGGGAGCAGAAATGCTAACTGACTCAGAAGCTGGAGGAAAAGGAAGACTGACGGACTCTGAAGCTAAGGGCACAGGTTTGCTAACGGGTTCAGAAGCTAATGAACCTGGATCACTTCCGGGTCCTGAAGCTAAGCTATCTGGCTCTGAACCGGGATCTGACTGGCGGGGAGCTGACGGAGGTGGCAGGAAGGTGAAAAGATCATTCCTATCCCCACAACAGAAGCTCCAAAAGTCTGACTCAGGTATGTGGGGAGCTCTAGCTGCTGGGGGTTTGATTAGTGGACCAAATTTGATTTTCCTTTTCCTGACGGTGCTAACTGTTGATCTGAAAGATAGCTACAGAGACGGATAGAACTGACCTGGCGAGGATGTGTACCGATTACTGCTGCTTGCTGGACTACAGGGAGGGTGGAGGCGTCAGGCCGACCCACCGGAGAAGGAGTGGAGGCGTCAGGCAGAACCGCCAGAGATAGAATGGCCTTCTTGCGCCGGCGGCGGTTCCTACGCCTGGAAGAGGCAGAAGGCAGAGGCGAACCAGCAGCTGCAGCAGATGAAGGTTCGGATTCGAAGGTAGGTGGAGATTGTTTGAATGAAAGTTTGGAAAAAGCGTCCTGAATATTCCTATTAATAAGATTCAAGTATCCGGCTTGTTGAAGGGTATTGTTAAGATCTGGATATTTCTTGAGTTCAGAGATAATAATACCGGCTGCAGATATCCGTTCACGGGGTGGAAATGGTGGGAAGATCTTCAATGGACCTTTTGAAGAATCGGAGAACTCTACTAAATGATTCTGAGGATGTTTCCGCGGGGCTAGTTTGTTGGCCAGAGTGTTCTGTCATGATGGGTTTCTGGATGCTAGCCCATAAGCAGAACACACTCAGAGACTGGGAAAAAGTTCTAAGTTTTAATGAAGAATATTAACAAACAGGTCGGGGGGTAATCAGGTCCAGGGCTGGTCACGACTGGGTTTACTGTTAAGGAAGTTGAGCAGAGCGGCAGAAGGGGGGAACCAGGAGGACTCAGAGGCTGACGGCAGGCTGAGGGCTGAGGTTTGAGTTGAGCAGGCAAAAGGAGGGAACCAGGAGGGTTCAGAGGCTGACGGCAGACTGAGGGCTCGGAGGAGGCTTGGCTTTGCTGGGGCTTGTAGATCTCCAGGTTTGGGTTCAGAGGCAGACGGCAGGCTGAGCAACGGCAGGGCTCGACTTCAGACTTATCAGTGTTCTGATCCAGAGTTTCTTCCGATCCTCTTCTTGAGGGCGGGCAGGCAGGTTCAGACAGTTAGATTCTTCAGATGAGCTCCTGCACTGTAAATAATATCCGTAGAATTAACAGTGAATTCCTGTAAAATCATGACATAAAAAAACTGTAGATGCAAAAACAATGAAGCATTCTGTAATTTACAATGATAAACTGTAAAACTCCTAACCAAATAAAACTGTTCATTTTACAGTAAGAATATGTTGAATAGATCAGAATTTTTTGCATAATTATCAAATTAATGTAATTTAAACATAAATTAACTGTAATGCCAAAAAAAGTCATACAGTTAAAATTACATCATTGCCCTGTTAAAAAAGTCAGTATCCTAGGCTCTTTGGCACATTTCATAAAACGCGTTTTTGCCTCGGCAACCGTCCGAGCAGCTTGTTGCTTGGACTGCCGATACCAATCAGCTGCCTCTGGAATCCCACAGGCAGGGAGCACTGAGTCCATTAATGGTACTCATCATAAGGGGTCTTTGGGCTGCGCTTCGACTGATCCCTAACCTAATTTTGTTTACCATTTCGTAAAACTCTAAACCAAATAAAACTGTTAATGTGTTTAAAAGACAATACTTTTTTTTTTAGAATAAATTAGGAAAGGTAAGCTTTCCTAATTTATTCTAAAAATGGATGCCTATCCATGATGATATTTGAATGGAAAACACAGCTGAATCAAACCATGGCCATCTGGAAGAGGACTTATTGAATCGATTCGCTGCTCTACATATATTGGAATCTTTCATGAAACCAATCATTGGTAAGTAAACAATTCTATTTTCTGTTTATTCCTGCTATGTAGGATAGTTTATTTTACAAATACTTTGTTCTTTGCAGGAGAATATCAAATTATTTTGGTTCAAATATTAGCCCCGCCCATTCACAGGCCGTATTTGCGCATCAGCGTCAGCGTCCAACGCAGTGGCTACTAGCTAGGTTGGTACACGTGCGTGTTCGGCTCTCTGGCAGTGGCACTTAACAGACACCAAGTTTGAGTAAGTAATGTCTCTGGTTCTAGCATCAGGTTAAGTCAAAAGACAATTTTGTGAAACAAAACGGCGCGTTTTTATTGATTTCACTGGCTGATAAGCAAACTTCACATTGCTACTGGCTGCTAGCAGCTAATAGCTATTTTTGCCTGTTTCAAGCTCCCCACGACATGATTCATTGTCATTTTTGCGGGAGAACATTGCACAGGTTAAAGGGTTATGTATTGCATTGTAGGGTTGTGATGTTCCATTATGTGGAGGACACTTGCCTGGCTAGAGAAGTGGACATGAGCAGAGTTCCCTTGACTTCCACGATTGTTGTATGTGGTAAGTTAACCTCACTCACAAATATATCCCAAATTTCTTCATTTCTATTTTAAATTATGTTCATGCAGCATCTGTAATTGTTTTTGTCTCAGCTGTTAATTTCAAATACCCCCACTCATTCTCTCACACACTCACTCACACATTCACATGAACACACACACACACCTGCCTTCCAAAGACTGAACACATGCTCTCTCATTCACACACTGACCTCTATCTCTTAATTGTTTCAGTTTTTTTCAGATGTGTTTTTTTTTTCATTCGCATACATATAGTACACACACTTGTTTTTACACTTGAGCTACGAGTTACTGACATGTTGAAATGTTACCTAAATTGCTGACCAAAGTCTGACCATGCTGAGCATGAATCAGAAGGTTAACACTGAACATTTTGGGTTGCACTACATGTTTCAGGTAGTCAATGTATTTCCATACATTGAAAATGCAATGGAAAGGCATTACAGGAACATGACTCTCCATGAGCTAGGAGAAGGTGCAATGCAATTTGCAATGTATGGAAATACACTGACTACCTGAAACATGTAGTGCAACATTTTCAATGTAAACATTCTGATTCATGTTAAGCATGATGAGACCTTTAATAATATTTTTTCTTTAAAAAGTTGGATTATGTGGGGGGTTCAGGGTTGGCCCCTTAGCTCCCCGCCTACTAGTTAAACTTTAATTAAAGGAAAACTGTAACCCGTATTCTCACCTTTTTTGTCTTCTCCTTTGTACTGATTTGACTGGTTGAAATGGTTGTATCATTTATAGTGGTATATGTGTTTCTTCTCTCTTCTGTTAACCTAGATGTTTCTTCTCTATTAATCCGGACAAGGGGACGAAAGTGGAACAAACAAAAAGAAAACGGCTCCATGTGAATCCAAGAGTCCTTACTTTGATTCAGGACTTCTCAGACCATGAATGGCGAGCTTTTTAAAAAGGTATGTGTGCTAATGCTACTGCTGTCCTTGATTATTGACTGGCTTTACTAATGAAACTAATTATGTATTATGAGATTATGTATTTCTTTCTCTTCTCTATTCCGTTAGTTGTTCCTTCATGTGACCGCGACAGTGAACACCCATATGTTTCTCTAGATGTTCTTCTAGAAGCAATGCAGTTGCATGTTAATCTAAGCTTCTGTAACTTGGTTCATGACCTTTTCAACCATGAATGGCGAGCTGTTTGAAAAGGTACAGTACAGGCCAAAAGTTTGGACACACCTTCTCAATCAATGTTTCCTTTATTACCATGTCTATTTCCATTGTAGATTCTCATTGAAGGCATCAAAACTATGAATGAACACGTGGGAATTATGTTCAGTGCATCCAGAGAGTATTCACACCCCTCTCAATGTTTCAGCATTTGTTGCATTGCAGTCATGTCCTTCAGTCAAATAAGTTTATTTTTTTCTCCCTGATCTAGGATCTGTGCCCCATAATGACAGCAAAATACAGAATTGTTGAAGTTTTGGCAAATCGTTAAAAAACTGAAATATCCACATGGGCATAAGTATTCACGCCCTATGTTATAACACTGTATAACACTCTTGCTGTCATTATGGATCACTGAGTCTAGATCAAGGAGGAAAAAATTAACTGATTTGACTGAAGGAGATGACTGCAATGCAGCAAATTGTGAAACATTGAGAGGAGTGTGAATACTTTCAGGATGCACTGTACATAATTCCCACATGTTCAGTGTACGTGTGCTAATGCTACTGCTGTCCTCGATTATTGACTGACTTTACTAATGAAACTAATGGAGATTATGTATTTCTTTCTCTTCTCTATTCCATTAGTTGTTCCTTCAAGTGACCGCGACAGTGAACACCCATGTTTCTCTAGATGTTCTTCTAGAAGCAATGCAGTTGCATGTTAATCAAGCCTTTACCATGATTCACAAGCTCTCCATGAATGGCGAGCTGTTCAAAAAGGTGTGTGTGCTAGTGCTACTGTTATCTTTGATTATTGTTGACTTTGCTAATGAAACTAATGGAGATTATTGTGTTTGTTTCTCTTCTCTATTCCCCTAGGTGTTCCTTCAAAGTGATGGAGCCGATGAACACCTATCTCACCTTTTTTCGTGGCTCTATATTAACAAGGTTCACATTTATTCACTCACAATCCCTCTCTCTCACAAACACAAGTGCGACCACACACACACACTTTAATGATCTCTTTCTCATTATTTTTTCAACAATAAATTTGCATTATTGTGAATTGTATATTGTCTGACGAGTGGTTTTATATATATATATATATATATAATCTCCTGTTGTTTTTCCAGAATGATTTTGTTAAAAATACAGTACAAATGTAAACAACATTACAAAACAACTTGTAAATTTCACGTCCTAAAACTGCTTATTGTACATTGAATAACTGCAAAATGTACATTTAGTCATCATTTATTGTACATTAAATCCCAGTAAAATGTACATGTTGTTCCGTAATGTTAACAGTTTTGTTGTATTTTCTACGGGATTATTCTGGCAACCACAGCTGCCAGTTTTTTTCCGTAAAAACAACAGATTCTTTTTTACAGTGTGAGGGCCGGCGGGCAGATTTCAGCAGAGAAGCTCTTCCAGAGTTCCAGGCTCAGGTTTCTTCCTAAGAAGCAGAGAAAACAAAAACTGATTAGGTTCAGGTTCTGGTTTCAGGGGAGTCAGAGACTCAGACAGGGGGGTTGGCTCAGGGTTTGCTGTACCGTGACTGACTAACACTCTTGCACCGGAGTGTTGTCCACAACCCACTTAAGTACTGGTCCCCTGATAAGCAGATGAGAAGCAGCTGGTGAAGTCAGCTCCAGCTTCAGGAGATCCAGTACGCCCTCTGGTGGAGGAAGGTAGACAGCACCCCAGATCCCAACAGAAGAACAAACCATCAGGAAGGGATCCTCGGCGCCCTCTGGTGGGAAAGCCTCTGGATCCCAACAAAAAATAGTACAAATATAAACCAAAGTGATGGAATACAGAGAGAGACCTAGATGCTGTAATACAAAGTGCTTCTGCTAACTTCATCTTGCACCTTGAACTGTAGAATATAAATATGTGGCTGGCTTGCCAAATATGGAAGCAGTTGTACTGCGTTATGTAGTCCTGTTTCTGACCTCATGCTCACTTAGCAACACTTTAACAGTAAACATGTAATTGCTAAGCTTTAGGCATGTGGCGGAGAGGGAGTTTAAACACTAAAGAGGGGTTTAATAGTGTTTTTTGTCAGTATTGTTTTTAACCCTGGTCCTGCTGCTTGATTCAATAAATGGAGCATAACTATGTTAAAATGGGGGATTTCAATAGGTGGGAGATCTGCATCTGGTTCTCCAGTAACTTAAGCTTCATGTTTTCAAATCTCAGATCATCTTTGTGCTATCGGTACAATCAGCGTGCAATCTAGAATGTGTTGCAGTATCTTGAAAGTAGTGGGGGGGAAACAGCAAATGCAGCCAGGTTAAAAAAAATTATTTCAAGCTTTGGAACCAATGGTATAAAAAACATCAGTAAAGCCAGCCAGATATTTATATTCTACAGGACGACCTCTGTTCACTAAAATTAACTATATTTGTAAATATTTCTATATTTAAAATATTTAAATATTGTAAGTTATTTCTTTAAAGTTATTTTTTGGAAGTGACAACGCTAGCTTCGGTTGCATGTCTATTAAAAAAAATAAAAAGGGTCATAGGACCCTTTAACAAGCGCTTCTTTCCTGCAGGGACTGCAAATGGCTTATTTTCTGTGATGCACAAGGAACCCTGCGGCTTTTTCCAGATGGGTTCTGTACACATCTTTTCATTTTAAGGCTGGACTTTATTGTTCCGGCTGTGTGGGCAGCTGAAACCTTTAAATATTTTTTTATCTAACTCTGCTTTTAGAAAAAAAGTTCCATAGATTTAAAACTACTATGATCAGAAAAAAAGAGACTTGGCTGTAACGTTTCTCAGTTACATGACTTGAAATATTAATGTTGTTTACCAATAGAGAACAGGTTAAGCAGTTCTGATTTTTTTTTTCATTTTTTGTCTTCCATTTTGGAGATAGTATGCATACATTCACAGAACACATTTAAAAAAATTACAGCTGATGTTCTCCTAAGTTCTCTTTTTTCAGGTCTGAATCCCTCCAAAGAATTTTCAGTAATGTTAACTGTTAAAAGGAATAAAATGGATAAATGTTTTATATTTATTTATATTTTAAAAACAAAGCGGCGTGTGTATGACGTCATATCCGCGCGCCGGATCAATTCCGGTGGCAACTTCACCGACACGAGGCAGCAAAGTTCATTCCTCTTGTTGAGAGGTAAGCCAACACTCATAACATGAAGGCGAATAACTGACCCCCGGACATCCGCCGTTATATTTTTCATCTAAATGTTTTAAAAACAAAGTGCTGCGTGTATGCCGTCGTCCGCACGCGCCGCTTCGGCTGCAACTTTACCGACACGAGGCCGCAAAGTTACCTTCTGTGGTTTATTATGGTAACTTGTGCTAAGATAAAAATCCCCAGCTGTTTATTGTGTGCTTATACACTCTATCAGGTTTGGAGATTGGTGATGAGTTTATTTCTATGCTGAGGATCGGTTGTTATTTTTCATAATCCATGACGTCGATCTTTAGTTCCTTTGGGCAACGACTTGAAAGCACAAACTGAACTGTTCATAATGTATCATTTATGGTACGCCAGCATTCATAACATGTAGCTGAATCACTGTGCCCCAGACATCCACGTTTATATATTTTTAATTTATATGTTTTAAAAACAAAGCGGCGCGTGTATGACGTCATCTGCGCGCGCCGGCTACCATTCATTCATCCTGTCCTCTGATCTGCTGCTGGGTTTTTTCCACAGGAGAGCAGCAGCAGCAGCTCAGCAGGAGCCAGAGCTCCCAGGTCCAGCTTCCTCAGCAGATGAGAGCCATCAGCACTATCGGTAATATCCACCTTGTTGGGATCTGGAGGTCTGTCCACCTTTCTCCAGCAGAGGGCGCCCTAGGTCTCCTGGAGCTGAAGCTGACTACCACACCTGCGGCTCGTTTGCTCATCAGGAGACCAGCATTTAAGCAGGGGCAGAGCTACACTCCAGTGCCAGAGTGTTAAGCCAGTTACGGTTAGCAAGCCTGAGCCAACCAACCTCTCTGATTCTCTGACTCCCCTGAAAACTGAACCACAACCTAACCTGTTTTTGTCCTCTCTGCTTCCTAGGAAGAACCTGACTGAACCCTGGAACTCTGGAAGAGTTTCTCAGCTGAGACCAGCTGTCTGATCTCAGAAGAACCTTGGAAAGTCAAACTGCCTGCCCGCTCTCAAGAAGAGAACTGGAAAGTAACTCAGATCAGAACACTGCAAAGTTTGAAGTCAAGCCCTGCCTCTGCCTACCTTCTGCCCCTGGACCCTCCTGGTTCCCTCCCTCAGCTGCTCAGCCTAAATCACTGAACAGGTACAGACCTGCATTACTCAACAAGCAACAGTATTTGGATCTCAGCTAACCGAACTGTCCCTCTCTGCAGAGAACCCTGTTGTGACCAGTCCTGGATCTGTTTCCAAACATCAGTACTTTATTCATATTGTGTTTCAATAAACTGTTGAACTTTTCCCTCTGAGTCCGTGTGTTCTGCATGTGGGTTAGAAACCTTGGTCCCAACATGACAGAACACTCTGGCCCACAACCTAACCCAGCAGTCCAACTCCGGAGGATGATTGAGCAACAAGGAGCTCAAATCCAAGGCCACGACTCCACCCTCCGTGAGTTTAACACATGCTTGGAACAAACTAATCAGACTTTACAGGAATTAGCCGGCTATCTCAGAGATGCTACTCCCAGAGCGGAGCCAGCACAACTTCCGGAGCCAAACCCGCCTCAAAGGTCAGAGCCCGTTCTGTCATTTCCGGAATTCCGTCCGTCACTTCCTGAGAAATTCTCTGGTATAACTAGTAAGTGCAAAGGATTTTTATTCCAATGCAAATTGATTTTTGAACACCCGCCGTCCAGTTTTACCAATGACAAAAGGAAAATAAGTTTCATTCTATCTCAATTAACCGGATGAGCCCTCGAATGGGCTGAAGCCAGATTTCCCTCTGAATCCAGTTTCACTTGCACCTTTGATCAATTCATTAAAGAATTCTCACAAGTATTCAATAAGGATACCGACAAATCAATTAATTCTCGAGCTCTGCTAAACCTAAAACAAGGAAATAGGACTGTAGCCGATTTCTCAATCGACTTCCGGGTCAAAGCCGCTGCTTCCGGGTGGAATGAATGCGCGCTTATTTCAAGGCATTAGACGAAGAAATTAAGGATGAGCTTGCCACTATCGACGAACCAGCCACCCTGGAGGAATTAATCAGGCTAACTATTCGTCTGGATAATAGACTTCGAGCCAGAGCCAGGTCTAAAGTAAGGAGCCATGTTTTTTCTGTACCTGCCCCAGTAATTAACAGCTCTTTTTTTTCTGTGTCACCTGGAACCGATTCCAGACCTAGGAGTCGTAACCAACCTACTTCTGTTTCTGCTTCTTTGACTCATGGGGTCTCTCCCTCCACAGAAACCTCTGATGTAGAGCCTATGCACATCGGTCATACCAGACTCTCAACCGAGGAAAGGCAAAGGAGATACAAGGGGAATTTATGCATGTATTGTGGTGAGCCCGGCCATTTTGTTTCCACCTGCCCAGCTAAGGTAAAAGCCGGGGTCCGCCAGAGGAAATAAGGAGTCTGGCGGACCATCTGCAATCTGAAAAGTCTCCTCAACTGCTGCTACCGGCTACCTTGTTTCTGACCAAACCCTCACCTTATCTGCCTTTATTGATTCTGGCTGTGAGAAGAATTTAATAGACTCTAGCCTGGTTTCAGCCATTGATGGAAAGAAGTTACATCAGGTTACACAGACTCAGTCACTGGAACTTCTGATCTCCGGAAACCACAGAGAGACAATATCCTTTTTTGTTTTTCCATCTGCCTGTATCATGATGGGTCTCTAGTGTTTAAACCCACATGCAGAACACCACAGGAAACGGAGTAAAAGTTTAACAGTTTATTATAAAGATGCACACAAGATTAATAATGAGCAGGTTCTGGTACTGGTCTGGGACTGGATTCACTGAGTATCTGCAGAGATGGATAGTTTGGTTAGCCAGGCAGCGGTGATGACTTGTCAGGGGTTTGATTCTGGTTTGTACCTTGATGAGGTTCAGACTGATCGATGAAGAGGGGGAACCGGTTGGGTCCAGAGAACGTGGGTTCAGCAGAGAGCTCGGCAGCAGCAGCGTCTAGCTTCTGGCTAATGAGGTTCAGACCTTGAGTTGAAGTTCTAGCTCTCCCTTGAGAGCTGGTTTGGGAATTCAGAACGATTGTCTTCAGGTTTGGCTTCCTTGGGCAGGCAGGCAGGCTTCCAAGCAAAGCTCCTCCAGAGCTACAGACTTCAGTCGGGCTTTCCTGTGAGCAGAGAAGACAGAGGCTGGTTAGAATCTAGTTACTCTCTAGGGCAGACAGAGATTCTCTAAGTAACAGAGGCTCAGGTTCCGCTAACCAAAACTGGTCAACACTCCGGCGCCGAAGACAGGTCTGGCAGCTGCTTATGTAGGAGGTCTCCTGATGGGCTGATGATCCTCAGGTGTGCTGGAGGCTCCAGCCCAGGAGACCCACAGCGTTTCTGCTGAAGACAGGTGGCAGATCTCCAGATCCCAACAGCCTGTTCATCTCTAGTTCTGGGATATGAGTGGTTAGAGCTGCACAACCCTCACATAAATTGGGCCAAGAAACATATTGAATCGTGGTCTGCCTCCTGCCATGTCTCCTGTCTCCGTTCTGCAGCGCCTTCTATTCAGTCACCGGCCAGTCGACTGGAGGCTGATCCACCTGATTTATCCTCCGTACCTTCTTACTACCACGATCTGTCACCAGTCTTCAGCAAGGTCAGTGCACTGTCTCTTCCTCCTCACAGACCATACGACTGTGCCATTGATCTGTTACCTGGGGCTCCCCTCCCTAGCAGTCGACTTTTTAACATCTCCAAACCAGAGAGAGAAACCATGGAGAAATACATAAATGAGTCCCTAGCTGCCGGGATTATTCTGCCTTCCTCATCCCCTCTTGGTGCAGGCTCTTTTTTCGTTGGAAAAAAGGATGGATCTCTCCGACCATGTATAGATTACAAGGGACTTAACCAAATCACTATTAAAAACAAGTATCCCTTGCCTCTGGTAGCGTCTGCTTTTGAACCCGTTCAAGGGGCTACTGTTTTTACCAAGTTGGATTTAAGAAATGCCTACCATCTTCTCAGAATAAGAGAGGGAGATGAGTGGAAAACGGCCTTCAAAACCCCTTTAGGCCAATTCGAATATCTGGTTATGCCTTTTGGTCTGACTAACGCTCCTGCCTGTTTCCAAGCCCTGGTTAACGACGTGTTGAGAGATTTTCTCAACATCTTTGTTTTTGTTTACATTGATGACATCCTGATTTACTCCAAGAATCTGTCAGACCACAAGAAACACGTTCGTTTGGTTCTCCAAAGACTTCTCGAAAACAAACTTTTCGTCAAGGCTGAAAAATGTGAGTTTCACCAACCTTCTGTCACCTTTCTAGGATTTGTGCTCGAGGGCGGGCAGGTGAAGCCATCAGAGGACAAGATTAAAGCAGTTCTGGACTGGCCTACCCCCGAGAATCGCAAGCAACTTCAAAGGTTTCTGGGTTTTGCAAATTTCTACAGGAGATTTATCAGGAATTACAGTCAGACAGCCCAGCCCCTCACTGCATTGACATCTGTCAAAAGAACTTTCCACTGGTCTGCTGAGGCTGAGGCCGCATTCAATAAACTCAAGGCTCTTTTTTCCTGTGCACCCATTCTAATTCAACCAGACCCCTCTAAGCAGTTCATTCTAGAGGTGGATGCATCTGACTCTGGAGTGGGGGCAGTGTTATCCCAGCAATCCGACGCTGATCATAAAACTCACCCATGCGCCTTCTTCTCTCGCAGGCTTTCACCAGCTGAGCAAAACTACGATGTCGGCGATAGAAAACTCCTGGCTACCAAATTGGCTCTGGAAGAGTGGCGGCATTGGCTGGAGGGCGCAGAGCACCCCGTGTTGGTATGGACAGACCACAAAAATGTATCTTATATCCAGTCTTTCAAAAGTTCCAATCCACGTCAGTCCCGTTGGTCTCTATTCTTTTCTCGTTTCAACCTGATCATTTCCTACAGACCCGGATCCAAAAATGTCAAACCTGACTCTGATTCTGTCTTACCTGCTAGCTGTACCGTAGCAGCCGTTTCCTGGGAGATCACCGACCTGATCAACCTTGCCCAAGCTTCTGAACCTGACCCAGGAAATGGACCTCCTAATCGAACGTACGTACCCACTTCTGTCAGATCTCGACTCATTCATTGGATGCATTCAGCCAAATTCTCAGCCCATCCAGGGATCAGCAGAACCATTGCCCTCATCACTCGCCGTTTCTGGTGGCTGTCCCTCCATAAGGACGTGAAGGAATACGTTTTGGCTTGCCCAATCTGCGCCAGAAACAAACCATCTCATCAGCCTCCTTCTGGTCTGCTTCACCCTTTACCTGTTCCATCTCGCCCCTTGTCCCACATAGCAGTGGATTTTGTAACCGGCCTCCCTGTCTCCAAGGGTATGACAACTATACTCACAATCATTGACCGTTTCTCTAAGACCTGCCATCTTGTTCCCCTCAGGAAGCACCCGACTGCCTTTCAAACAGCTCAACTACTCATTAAACACGTGTTCCGACTTCATGGCATCCCTCAGGAAATCCTGTCTGACAGAGGCCCCCAGTTCACAGCTCAGGTCTGGAAAAACTTCTGCTCTGCCCTTGACACTAAGATACCACTCTCCTCAGGTTACCACCCTCAATCCAATGGACAAACTGAAAGAATGAATCAAGAACTGGAATCAACTCTCCACTGCTTAACATCCACCAACCCGACTGATTGGAGCCAATTTCTCCCCTGGGTAGAGTATGCACACAATACACACAAGTCATCTGCAACCGGTCTGTCCCCTTTCCAAGTCTCCCTAGGTTACCAGCCACCACTATTTCCCGCTGACGAAAAGGAGATTTCAGTTCCATGAGTTCACCACCACATCCGCCGTTGCCATAGAATCTGGAAAGACACATCACAGCTTTGAACCGGACTTCCGAACAAAATAAGAAATTCTCCGACCGCAAACGACGCCCAGCTCCCACCTACTCACCCGGACAACAGATTTGGCTCTCGACACAAGATATCCCACTAAAATCCATGTCCCGCAAACTCTCCCCCAGGTTCATCGGTCCATACAAAATAGCCTCTGTCATAAAACCGTCTGCCGTTCGCCTGCACCTGCCACCTTCACTCCGCATTCACCCTACCTTCCATGTTTCCCAAATTAAGCCTGTTCTGACCAGCCCTTTGTGCCCTCCGTCCGACTCCCCTCTACCCGCCCGGGACATTGATGGTCACCGTTCGCCGGATCGTGGACCTGTACATGGCCTATGCAGCCATGTACAGGTCATCAGGTCCCAGCGGTGGGTGGGGAACCTGTGTGGATGGAGTTAACATCTACATCTGGGGTCTCCAGAATGTGACCATCCTCCTGAGTGTAAGTACTTCATTAGTTTCTTTTATTGTTGTTTATTTTATCATTGTTTTTTGGTGTAACCAAATCCCAGATAAATGGTGGAACTGAATTAATGTTAAGTTCATTCTGATATTAGTGTGTGTTTCCAGTCTGCCCCAGGCCAGGTGCAGAGCCAGGAGGTGGAGGATGCGGGGAACACCGCTTCCTCCTTATTACCTCCTTATTACAGGCATGTCTGAAGACATAAGAACCTGGATGACTCTTAACTTTCTGCTTCTGAATGCAGACAAAGCAGAAGTTATAGTCTTTGGACCAGAGTCTCTGAAAAAGAAGCTGATTAGCCAGTCACTTCATGTGGATGGGATTAAACTGATTTCAGATAATAAAGTAAAAAATCTTGGTGTTATTTTTGATCAGGACCTGTCATTTAAATCCCAGATCAAAGAGGTTTCTAGAATTTCCTTCTTTCATCTGAGGAATATTGCAAAAATGAGCAATCTCCTGTCCAGGGGTGATGCTGAGAAACTAGTCCATGCATTTGTTACTTCAAGGCTGGACTATTGTAATTCTTTACTATCCAGTGTAGTCCTGTTTCTCTGACTGTGACTAACTGGATGTGCTCTCTTCATCCTCTGACATGGGAGCTGGCTCGGAGCTCGTCTGCCTGGCTGTGTGTTTCCTGGACGGGGCCGCCTTTTACAGCTGCTTTTTTTCTCTCTGCTTCTTTCTCCTTGAACCCCAGTCGGCAGATGGCCGCTCACAGATGCCCATTTGCTGCACCGAGGGAAGTTCCAGGAAGCTCAGGAGGCCCTAGACTTCTTTGGAGAGGTCCGGACCGGTGACAAGAAGGTCAGTTAATCCGTAACAGCTGCTGGATGTATTAGAATGCAGTAGCTTTTGTGTTCTGGCTGAATTCTGGACCCATTTGTTCGGATCTGTGTTCAGGGTTTCACCTTTCCCAGCCAGCGCCGCTACGTCATCTTCTACAACTTCCTGCTCAGGACCCGGCTGGATCCAGACCCGTGGCTCTGCTCTTCCACAGTCGCTATGTTTACAGGCGGGACCTGCAGTAAGTCCTATAATCAGAACCGGGCCACTTCTTTACAGTGAAGAGTTCCAGGTCCAGCTTTTCAGTTCAGACTGAGATTAATTTCAAAACTTAGAGATTAGTCCAGATTCCGCAGACTCAGACCTGCTTCCAGTCCAGCTCAGGTTCCAGACTGTAAGGGATCCGGATGGTGACGCTCTGCTGTTCTTTCCTCAGACCCGCAGTTCGTGGTCTACCAGCTGATGGTCAAAGTCCACACCTCCAACCCGGCGCACACCCACAGGGAGGTGTTTGAGTTCGAGTTCTCAAGCGCTTCCCGTCTGCGGAGACATCAAGGTGGAATTCTTCCACAAGCAGAATAAGATGATGAAGAGGAGGAGGATATCTCCAGCAGGCGTGGGGGGGGGCATCAGGACAGCCCTGGCCACGCATGTCAGTTTCAGACAATTTGAAGAAGTGTTGAATGCAAAGTGTTCGGTCTCAACTCATTATTTCTGTCGTCTTTTTAAAAAGGTCCAGAGCTTCCAGCTGCAGGATGAGGACGAGCAGCCAGTAGGGGGAGGAGAGGACGCCGCTCAGAGAACGGACGGTAGGTCTTTCCATTTATTTTTACATTCTGTTTGGACTTTGTGAAGAATAAACACTAAATCATGGGTTTTTATTTTAAAGAAGCAACGCCACCAGAAGTTGGTCGTCCCCCCCCCCCCCCCCCCCCATGAAACAACAAGCAGCTATTGGCCAAAAGGTGACAAGGCGGACGAGGGCTTCCTCCGGTTGAAAAGGCAGAGCTTTCACTCTTTGGCTGGGACTTTGTTTATTTCATTTATAGACGATAATAGTTTAAATTGTGAATATTTTTTTAATCTATATTTTTTTAGCTTTTTGTTTTCTATCAGATCAAACTTGGTCACGGGGTTTGTTAGTTGCAATAATTATTTTGTTGTTTCATTATTTACTAATTTTTTTTATTGTGATAATGCCAGTTTATGTTGCATGTGTCATGATGGGTCTCTGTGATTAAACCCACATGCAGAACACCACACGAAGCAGGGTAAAAGTTAACAGTTTTATTAAAGAGATGCACACACCGAGTAAACAAGCACTGGTTCTTGTACTGGTCCGGGACTTGGTTTTCACAGAGAAATCTGCAGAGATGGATTGTTTGGTTAGCCAGGTAGGAGCGATGACTTGATAGCGTTTTGATTCTGGTTTGTACCTGATTAGGTTCAGACTGATCAGTGGAGAGAGGGAACCGGTTGGGTCCAGAGACTCTGGTTCCAGCAGAGAGCTCAGCAGTGGCAGAGCTTAGCTTCAGGCTAGCGAGATTCAGACCTTGAGTTGTCCTTCTAGTTCTCTCCTGAGAACTAGTTGGGAGATTCAGACTGGGGATCTTCAGGTTTGGCTTCTCTGGGCAGGCAGGCAGGTTCCCAAACATGAGCTCCTCCAGAGCTACAGAATTCAGTCGGGTTTTTCCTAACAGCAGAGAAGACAGACTGGTTAGGATCAGATTGCTCTCTAGAGCAGACAGAGATTCTAGTCCAAGCTGAGGCTCAGGTTCCGCTAACCAAAACTGGTCAACACTCCGGCGCTGAAGACAGGTCTGGCCGCTGCTTATGTAGCTGGTCTTCTGATGGGCTGATGATCCTCAGGTGTGCAGGAGGCTCCAGCTCAGGAGACCCATAGTGCTCTCTGCTGGAGATAGGTGGCAGATCTCCAGATCCCAACAGCATGGCTATTAAAAAAAATAATAATAATCAGCAAAAGGAGGATGGAAAAATCTTTTTTCTCTGTTTTATTTATAGATGTTAGAGTTCTTTACTTTTTTGTAATATTGTTTGTTGATATTTAATTTGTTTGATTTATTTTTTTGTTGATAATAATTCAATGTTTTTGTTTTATTTGTTGAATTTGGTTTTGTTTGTTATATCCTAAATAAATTGTTGTTTAGAAAGAACTCTTCTCTGCTTTTTTTATCACCCTATATTGCTTAAAGCAGCAAAGCTACAGGTTTCAAGTTGAGGCTGGAATCTAACTCCTCATTCAGAGGGAGGGCTCTGCATTTGTTCTGAAAAAATAATGCAACCACTTCTGACATTTACTTAATCACATTTAGTTACTGTAACAGAACTGGTCCATGTTAGCAGGGTAGGACATAAAATGATTTTGTTTAAACTAATTAATGTTACTAAATGAATATGACCCGTGTTATAAAACAAAATTGACATTTGATACAGAAAAAAAGTATCTAAAGATGGTGAACTGTATTTAAAAAGTGGGATTCAACTGCATCTTTAGAGCATTAGATTAATTTATTTTCTAATACAGTACTTCCAACCATAAACGATGTCAACTAGCGATCCGGCGGCGTTATTCCCATGACCCGCCGGGCAGCGTCCCGGAAACCAAAGTCTTTGGGTTCCGGGGGGAGTATGGTTAAAACAATAAGCAGGGGCATTTTTGGTGTCATTACTGTTTTTTATTATTATATCCAGGCTGGATTACTGCAACGCTCTCCTCATCGGGATCTCTGGCAGGAGCCTTCAGAAGCTCCAGTACGTACAGAACAGGGCTGCCAAGGTCCTGATGAGGGTGAGGAAACACCAGCACATCACTCCCATCCTTCACACTTTACACTGGCTCCCTATTCACGCCCATATAGATTACAAGATTCTTCTGCACACCCATCACTGTGTGCACGGTGCGGCCCCCACCTATCTCACTGAACTGCTCACACCACACACCTCTTCCCGGACCCGGTCAGGCCAACAGCACCGTCTGGCCCCACCCAGGACACGGCTAAAAACAATGGGCGACAGGGCCTTCGAAGCCGCAGCTCCCCGTCTGTGGAATGCCCTCCCAGACCACCTTAGGGCCCCACAGACGGTGGATTGTTTTAAGAAAGGACTGAAAACTTTGCTTTTTAGAAATGCCTACAATTGTTGATTTAAATTTTTTTTAATAGGCTATGTATGCCTTTTAATGTATTGATTTTAATGATTGTCTTTTTACACTGTTTTTAATGTTATGGTCTTTTAAACTTGTTTTAATTTTCCCTTTTTTAAATGTAGCACTTTGTAGCACTTTGAGATTTGATGTCAAATGTAAAGTGCGTTATAAATAAAATTCTTTATTATTATTATTATTGTTATTATATATCTTTGTTATCTGGGGACTTAATTCTGCAGAAATATTTTTTTGTTTTTCTCTATTCCACCATTTTCATGTATTTTTGTACTAATTGCTATTTAAACTTGAGCTTTAAATTGAAATAAACATCTTGCGTATCAAAAAAACGAAATATATTAATGTATATTAAGTGTCCCATTATTATTTTGGGACACTTGGAACACATTGACAATGGGTGAAATGTATTTGTATGTATACATTTACCCATATACTAATTTAAGCCAAGTGTCCCAATTTCTGGATTTCCCAAATGGCTAATGCAAACCCAGAAGTTTGGTTTTGATGCTACAATTTGCTTAAGTATTTAAATGGTTTATTGATACACTGAAAAACAAGATTAACAATTGAATTTAATATAATATTTGTGGATATACTCATGATAATTAAGGTTGTTTCTTTACATTCATTTGAAGTAATTATTTACTCATTTGAAAAATGAATGACCTATTTTGAATGTTGTGTACACATAACATAAAATATACAAGTTAAAATTAGTTAGTAGCTAATTTTAAATGACGAGTTGTTAACCCATGGGTCCTCTTTATTTAATACAGGCCCAGTGATGCAAGTTATGGACCAGTCGATGGTGAGCTACTACATGGAACAGAACATGTATCATAACATCCTCCCCCTGAGTGTCTGGTAGAAAGCTGCTGTTTATCATAACAAACAGATTTTTTTGGCTGCAGAATTTAGGGTATTGCTATTGATGATATGACGTGAGACAAGCTAATTTTGCTGCTTAAACAGTTGCTTCTCTCCCAATCTGCTCTGTTTTTTTCTGCTGCATAAATGCAGCACAGCGCTGAGTAACACCCTGTGTCATATATCAATGCAAAGCTGGGATTTTAAGCTGTTCAGAGCCGTTGGAATGACGTTGATAGCAGCAACGGTGGAAGAGTTATGTTAAGTCAAAGAACGGGTCCTTTGTCCCCGTTCAGAGCTGCACTCAGTGTGTTAGCTACGGCTAGTCACATGCGAGATGAGGCCTCATGAGGCTCCATGTGAACATGTCGCCACCCAGTGGTGGAGTGCAGAATTACAGTTAATAATAAAAACAATGATTTCTTTTCAATTGTTTTTCTTTTTTTCCCCTTTTAAGTTCCTTTGAAATTGTTCATTGTTACTGTGTATAATAAAATCCTTTGTAATTTAAGTGTAAAAATTCTCAGAACTATTATTTAAGGTGCACAGTTTTTCTGCCATTTTAGTGAAATAAACTCAAGCAGACAGTGAAAGTATCTGTGCAAATTGGGCAACGATGAAGTAGTTGAAAGCCTTTTGTTTTTGTGGCAGTAGCGTGGAAGACTAAATATATACTGAAACAACAAAATAATATTACGAAATAACTATGTACAATTGGGCAACAAGGGATCGCCCTGTTTCACCCCCGATTTCATGTGTGTTCTCCTTGATACACTTCCTGCCGAGCTTACTGTTGTATACGCCCTGGTATAGGTGCTTTGGATGAACGCCTTTATGGTTTCATCGACTCCTCTTCCACTCAACACCGCTTCGATGAGTTTATGTGGTACCGAGTCAAACACCCTCGCTAGATCGACGAACACCACAGCTAGGGGCGAGTTCTGTGCTTTGCTCATCTTTAATATGCCTTCTAATATCGTGAGGTTGTTCTCACAGCCCATCCCTTCGACAAATCCTTTCTGGGCGTGATGGAGGTGGCATGCCATTGCCAATCTTTTGGGTCAGTATATTCGACATGTGTCTGGTAATTACTGATTCCACCGTAATTGGGCGCCAGTTGCGGATGTCCCTCAGCTTATCCTTATCCATGCTTTTTGGCAACAAGGTTGTTCTGTTGCTCTTGAGGCAGGTCGCCAATCTACCCGTATAAAGCATCGCATTATATATGTTCGCTAGCCGAGAGCCATCCGCATCCCACACCTTCAATGCTCCAACCTGCACCTTGTCCGGACCGGGTGTCGTATTCACTTTCATCCTATTCCTTGCCTCCACAACTTCATTCTTTGTGATCAGCATTACTATCCATTCTCCGCTCTGGGAAGCAACCCAAATTCACCCAGGGATTTGAATCCGTCTTCCGCTTCCCAGATCCCTTTGTATGTTGCTTCAACATTTCCAATTGGGATCTCACAACCGACTTCCTCCATCTTGTCCAGTATTAGCGCCGCTGCCTTAGCCTTGTCCTTATTGTATAGCTGTTGTAGCCGTCTATATCATTGAGCCTTGAATTTAGTCTTAGTAGCATGTCTTTTCTCAACCCTTTTCTTTCTTATCTGTCCACTGCTCAGTGTGCCATTCATTTGACAGATCGCTCTTTTCATGGTTTTATTAATCTTCTTGTTGGTAGAGTGAAGGCCCCACATACAATCACATGTTTCACCCAGGATTGACTGGAACATCTCCCTAAGAGAGGGTACCACCTTTCCAATATTCAACCCCTCATGCCACTCCATTGTCATTCCTCAGCATCTGAGACCTTGCTCTCAACACATGACTCTTCCACTGCTTTCCTTGTCCCGAAATATTTTGCTGTGTGCATTCTCCTCACATGTTGAGAGAGCCCTCTCTTCGTTTTAAATGTTGAGGTACAGTGGGTGAGAGCTTCATCGTACGTCATGGATATGTTCGGGGGTTTAGTCATGCATCGTGCTGCATGTGCAGACGCCTGGGCGAGCCTTTTCTTACTACTTGCACACTTTCCACATATGTAGGATACTCCCATGCACTTATGGGCTCTTCTCAAGTGCATTGCGGCCTGTGATGCCGATGTTAGGTACTCATTGCAAAATTTGCATTTTTCTGGATGACATGGGACTCTCAAGCCCACCGTTGCCGTCCTTGGTAGTATGATTCCCACCATACTTTCCTTCATATAATTCATAGTGATCATGCCTGGTTTCGGTGGCTTGGCGCCCAAAATGCGTCTCCTGACCCGTCCTCTCTGCGTGTGTCTCACAGGAGTGACGTCCACCACGTTGATCATGCCCTTTGGTCTTTTCAGGATTAGTTCAGTGATGGGCCTACTCCCCACCGCATCCGCAGAGCCGATCCGTTCCTCCATCTGCACAATGTTCCTTCTGGGAGTGCTTGCCACTTTTCCTTCTCCCGTTCTCTTGCTGGAGAGTACACTCATCATGATCGGCCTACCTGCGGAAGACAGGATAGGTTAGCAACCCCACCATAACTGGCCACACCTGCGAATGCCAACTATGGCAATTGCCATACCGCTCCACTAGTTTCATGCATATAAATTGCTTTATTATAATTATGCAGGGAGTTTTACAGTTCATATGGACACTGCAATGTAAGTAGAGCAGAAAAACAGAAGAAGAAAAAGGAAAAAAAAAAAAAAGGACAAAAGATGAAAGAAAGAGGAGATAGGAAGGAGACAATGACAAAACATTTTCAGTCTGCTTCATCACCTGTAACGAGATGAAAAAAGAACAGCACAACCAAAAGACACGGTACGAGATATACAATAAAGCAACACCTTGAAACTATCGCTAAAGTAATATTATTAAGTCTGAAATGTACTCTGTGTTACCTGAAGATATGAATGTGGGGTTTCTGTTTGGAAGTGAATCTCTAAGTACCTGAAGCCAAGCACCTGTAGTTGTTTGTGAGGGTGAACTTGTGCATGTAAAGTTTTAACCATAGAAAAAATGCTCAATAGTGGTTGTGGAGAGCCGGAGAGGCACACCCCCCAGAGCACTGAGTCCAGCGCCGGGAGACCCAAAGCCCCAGGCGCCCAAAGGGACCCCAGAAGCGAAGGCACCAAGGCGGGGCCAGCCCCGGAAATCAGACCCCCACCAAGGGAGGAGGAGAGACAGCCACGAAGAAGCCCCCCAGCCACCGCCATGCCGGCGCCCCGGGGAGCCGCGGGGACGAGTCCGCGGGCCCCGCAGGCAGCCGGCCACCCTGAAGTAGGGCCGGGCACCGAACACCAGCCCCCCCACGGCACAGACCGAAACGCCCCAGCCCCAAAGAGCACCGAAAAATGCCCCGCCCCCCAGCACCAAGCCCCGGCGACCGGCCGCAACACCCACCGCGACCGCACCACCCAGGAAAAAACACACAGGCGGCCCCGCCTCCGGCCGGGGCCCACGCGCATCTGCCGCGAACCGGCCGCGAGCGCCGCGGGACCCCCCCAAAACGCCCTCCCGGCCAAAAGCGCAGCCCCACCCCACCAAGACCGACGCCAACAGCGCGCAACGCAACACACCACGCACAGAATCAACCCAAGAGCAGAAAATCCGCCCAGCGCAAAACCGCAAGAAGAGCAGACCGCAGCCGGCGCAACCCCCCCCCCCCCCCCCCCCAACAGCCCGAGGGGCAGCACAAAGCCAGAGTGGAGCGAACCACGCCACTCCCCCACTGGAAGAAGCCAAAGCAGCACAGCCACGTCCGCCACCCCCCACGCCGCCCGCACCAGGCCCTGACACGCGGCCAGAGCAGCTCCGCCGCCCCAGCCCCCCAACGCGCGCCGGCCAGAGCCACTCCAAACCCCCACCCGCCCCGCAGCCTCACCCGCCGCGATCAGCGGGAACAGAGCAGCTCCGCCATGCCTCCAAGAGGGAAAACCCACTCGAATACCCAGTCAGCGCAGCCAGCCCGCCCACACCGGCCCCCCAACACCACCCCCGCCAGATGTGTTCTGTTGGAATGTTCAGCGCTCGATAAGTGGACAGCATGTCAACTTGATCTTTTAAATAAATGCTTCTTCTCCCGTCCTGGGGCAATCAGATGATCGACTGAAGGTGTCCTGATTTTTGAGATTCTACTATTGAAAGCCACCACACTGCCAAGTCCGTTCCCTTGGCTGTGGTTTCGCTGGATGGGGGTTAGGGACAGTGGGAATCCCACTCATCCATTCATGCGCGTCACTAATTAGATGACGAGGCATTTGGCTACTGAGGCAGGTCAAGACCCGCTTTCCGTATTATAGTGTACGTCACGTGGCCATCGGAATGCTACACATGATTTATTGTAATCATCACGAGACCCCACCGACCACTGCAATTGCAGGTCCACCGCAGCCCGGGGATGCACATAACCCTTACTCGTCTAGCTTACGCAGAAAGTCCCGCAGCACATCGAGTGAGTACAACAGGCTTCTCCGGCTCACCAGGCGAGCAAACGCCCTCCTCCGGCCAACAGGTATTCCCAACTCTGTCAACACTGTGTTGTTGAATGTCGGCCACTTTCCCCTTGCCCCGATTGGGAAACCCATGACCTTCACACAACGCCCTCCGACCTTCTGTGCAATCTGTGCTGCCACTGGTTGGTAGTGAGTGGCTTTTTCCGATGCAGCTCGATTCAGAGTGTTGCCATCCAACTCATTACGAATAGTCACATCGAGAACAAGAACCGTATTGCCCTTCTTGCAGACTAGGTCGGGGATTCTGAGGCCGCCCTCAGCGTCTTCCACTCGGAACTCCCTAGCTGCCGTCCAGCCGAACCGCTCTGCCTCTGTGGCTAGAAGATCGCACACCTTGTTGTGCCTCCTAATCCTGCTCCGCTGTACGTAAGCGCACTGCCCCAAGATATGTGAACACGATTCCAACCTTGCCTGGCAGCGCCTGCAGGCTGCCCCTGACTTGTCCTGTCCCCGCGCCAGGAACTCCCTGGTGGGATACACCCCCGCCCTCAGTGACAGTCCCGCAAGCCAATGTCTTTGCCTAAACCCGACAGCTCCAGGGTCTGCAAGCCATGAATTACTGATCATGTCACCTCTGAACTGGTCTGCACCCACACCCTGGACCTGCAGTGCCGACCACGGCAAGCTCTCACAGTGCCGCCAGTCGGGGAAAACTGGCGGACTTCCTGTATCCTCCCGGACAGGTTTCCCAGTGCCCATTGCAGGCACCCTGTCCGGATCTACACCGGCCTTGACCCACATTCCTTTCCAGTCAGATTGCTGCACAGCGTGCAGAGTTAGGTTATGCATCCAATAGTCGGGAGACTTGGACATCCGCTACATTCGCCGCAACTGAATCGATGGAATGAGCTTTTCAAGCCTGAACACACCCAGTCCACCGTCGCGGATCCGTGAATACAATAACCCATTGAACGTGGATTGTTACTACCGCCGTTTACCCGCGCTTCATTGAATTTCTTCACTTTGACATTCAGAGCACTGGGCAGTGCTCTGAATGGTCAATGAAAAGGTCAATGTCATCTTGTTCTTTTTAAAGTCTGTCTCATTTAAAGAATTACATCTCTGAAGCCTGAGGTGAGGCTGAGACAGCAAAGTGGTCATAATGTTTAGATGTCTGGCTGGAGACATAAAAGTCATTTTTGCTGATGTGAACAACAGTTCCACTGCATGAGGTATTAACAAGGTTAGCGGATGATACAAGACAATTTCAGATGAGCTCTGCACAGCTAGAGCAGCAGCACAAACTGATCTTACGCAGTGTTGTAGGGCAGCTGCAACTGGATCTAATCTTTTGGAATAAAATGCCACTGGCCTCATTTTTTCCCCTTGTTTCTGCATTAGCAGAGAGGTCATGAATTGTCCCCTGCAATCCACTGCTTGGATAAATGGTTTAGAATAATCTGGTAGCGCCACTACAGAAGAGTTTGCAATCAGGTCCTTTAGTTGTGAAAAAGCTGACTCTGCAGTTGGAGTCCACACTATTTTATCTATCATTGCCATATCATTTGTATAAATGAGATCAAGCAGTGGCTGAGTAACCTCAGCATAATTGGGAAACCATGTCCTACAGTAATTACACAAACCTAGAAAAGCCATCATTTGCTTTTTAGTTTTAGGCTGTGGAGCGTTCAACACCCCCTTTTTCCTGTCCGCTGTTAATGATTTCCCCTGCTGAGAAATGTTATGGCCTAAAAAGATAACTTCCTTTTTGCACAGCTGTAGCTTATGTGGTGAAACTTTATTTCCTGTTGCTGCTAGATGGGTCAGCAGCCTCTGAATCTGTTCCCTGTTCTCTTTTTCTGTGGGGCTTGCAACCAGAATGTCATCCACATACACCAGTATCTGTGTGGTTTCTGGGTGCTGATGTTTTGCTAAACATGCAGTTATCTCCTGCGAGAAAATAGTGGGACTATCTGCAAACCCTTGAGGCAATCTATTATATGTATATTTTTTATTCTTAAAAGTGAAACCAAACCAATGCCTTGAATCTGAATCAAGAGGTATTGAGAAAAAGGCATTACTAAGATCCACTACAGAAAAATAACATTGTTCTGGGTTCAGTGAGTTTAAAAGATTATGTGGATCTGGTACACAGGGAGCTCTAGTTTTAGCTGCTTTGTTCACTTCTCTTAAATCATGGACCAGCCTCCAGTTGTCCGTACCAGGTTTTTTAACAGGAAATATGGGTGCATTACATTCACAAGTTGGATCTTCAATCAAAATTCCAGCTTTCAACATGTCATCAATTACAGGTTTAATTCCTGCCTCTGCATCAGGCTTTAAAGGATATTTTTTAACCCTGGGGCGATGGGAGGTTTTTGCTTGTACTACTACAGGTTTAGCAGTTGTAAGTAAACTTACATCTGTTTTTCCTGTGGACCACACGCTAGCTGGAACAGAAAGAGACTCATAGTCCACAGCTAGTATTAATCATTCTGTCAAATGCTTCTCTGGGAGAGCCAAAGTGGTCCAGTTTAATTTCTTTCTCCGCATCAGACCCCATTTTGGTAAAACAACACAATCATTTACCCAGTTTTCTTCCAATATTCTGCCAGCTGATCCTGCCAAATAACCTAGTTCCTGCCACTGTCTCCCTGATTTCCTGGACAGTGAAACATGCAGGGACATTCCCCATTCTTGCTGCAATAAAAGCTGTGCCTGGGGGTTGAGAGAGACTGATGCTACTGAGTCCCCAGCTTCTATGCTGTACACATATTTAATCTGGATGAACTGGGGTGGCAGCCTGTGGAACTCTCTGTCATATTTGCTATCTGTAGTGCTTGGGTCCATGATTCTCATGGTAACATGTAATGGTCATTGATTTTGAAACTGACCATTAGGGGCTACCTGTTTCCTTAAATGAGTTACAATTTCCCGTGGCCCCTGGGTGGTTAAATCCAGTGAGTAAAATGTTTTTGGGGATGAGCTTGAATGTACAACATGTGTGTCAGCTGTTTCCAGTTCTGGGGTAATTTCCCCTTGCAGCATAAAATCTGTACACCTTTTCACTTCTATCCCTGTATCTGTCGGCACCAATGCTAATTGCAACTTCCTTAACAAATCTCTGCCTAATAAATGGACTGGACAATCTGGGCTTAGCACAAAATCAGTTTCCACTTTGAATCCCTCTTCATCAGTGACCAATTGTTTTTCAGAAATGCGCTGAACCTCCATCCTTCCATCAGCAGAGACTACTACGATCCATTTTAGTCCCGCTTTAACCTGGGGTAGTTTCTCCCTCAGGACAGATTTGTCAGCTCCGGTGTCGCATAAAAATTTCACATTTACCCCTTGAATGGTCAAATGCCAGTATGGTCTTTCTGATTCACTGAAAAAAGAAAAGGACATTTTCTGTAGGTCTAGAACCTCCACTGGGTCCATAATGACCTGCTCTGCACTGTCTGCTGGTGCACATGACTTCTGGCGTCAGTGCTGATCGTCATTTTTGCGACTGGGGGGGTCATTCTGCTGGGGTTCTGGACATTCTCTAGCAAAGTGACCCTCCCTATCACAATTGTAGCATCTATCATGTTGTCTGCGTGGCCCTGTGTTCTTCCCTTGTGACCACCGGCCCCTCCCTTTACCTTTCTGTTTTACTCTGGAGTCCCGATAATAGATTCCTGACATTCCTGACATTCCATCCACGGCTGAACTATCAGTCACTAGGTGGATTTGAGTCTTTTTGTTCTTAGTTTTCCAATCCTGAGCATGCAAAGCATACTCCATCAATGTGTTAAAATTTGCAGTTCTCCATCCAACCAAATGTTTTTCCAAATGACCTCTAATTTCTGGACGGAGACCTGCAAGGAAATATTGCTTCAGCAAAGACATATAGACCCCATCATCAGCATAATCCTCTGGAACTCCACTGTGGCGATCAATAGCCTCCTGGAGTCGGGCCCTATATGCTGCCACTTCTTCCTCTGGACCCTGACGGACCTCAGAGATGTTAGTAAGGTTGGGTGGTTGTCTCCACAGGTAGTGGGCTGCCTCACAGACCGCATTAACCTGTCTTTCTAGGTCCCCATTTCCTGGAGGCAAGATTACAGCTGGATTTCCTCCGCGCCCAGTATACTGTCCCCTCACTTGAGCCCAATTATGGCCCAAACTAAATTTCATAGCTTTTTCTATTTCTGCCCCATTAAATTTGTAAGAATCAATGAGGTTTTTAACATCCTCGGACCATTTAACTGGGTTCTGTCTGGCTGGAGTTAAACCTTGACAGGTCTGCATCTCTGCATCTGTCCATGGCCTATACACAAAATAGTCGGTCTATGATCTAGTGGGTCATTATCTTGGGGTCCCGTGCGTTGGCCATAACGAGGGTTGGCCACCACTAACATTGGAAAAGCACATGCCCCCCCGGAAATTAGTCCTGTTCTTGTTTTTTTAATTCAGCCAATCTTGGATAAATAGGGGCAGATGGGCCTTTTTTACAAGCCTCTATTTGATAATCATTATTGTAATACTTTGAATGAAGCTTCACATCCCTTTTTGATTTTCTTAATTCATGCTCACAAGAGTCAGGGGCACTGAGTTCCATACCATCCATAGAGGACGATATGGACAAGGTGTTGGGATCCTCAGGCTTACCCACCAGAGGGCGCCGAGGATCCTCTTCTGTTTTATGTTGTTTTCTGTTAGGACTGGGGTTACTGTTAGGATCTGGGGATGTACCACCTTTCTCCAGCAGAGTGCGCCGTGGGTCTCGTGGGCTGGAGCCCTCCAGCACACCTGGAGCTTGTCTGCTCATCAGGAGACCTTCCCTACATAGGCAGCTGCCAGACCTTCCTTCAACGCCGCAGTGTTGACCTACCATACCATACCATACCATACCAACTTTATTTATGAAGCACTTTATACACCGAACTGGACCAAAGTGCTGTACACAATCATAAAATACAATAAAATTATAAAATAGAGAAAAAACGAGTGTAAAATACATATTAGTATACAAAAAGAATAAAACAAAGTAAAACCTCTCAAATTGTGCCAAAAGCCAAGGAAAAAAGATGAGTCTTAAGAAGGGACTTAAAAACAGCAAGAGAAGAGGCCTGTCTTATGCTCAGAGGCAGATCATTCCACAGCTTAGGAGCTGCCACAGAAAAAGCACGGTCTCCTCTGAGCTGCATTTTGTCTTTGGGACCTTCAGAAGCAACTGATCAGCTGACCTGAGGGAACGGGAGGGTGTATAAGAATGTAACAGCTCAGACAGATAAGAAGGAGCAAGGCCATTAAGAGTTTTAAAAACACATAAAAGAATTTTAAAATTAATCCTAAAATGTACTGGCAGCCAGTGTAAGGAAGCTAAAACAGGGGAAATGTGGTCGAATTTTCGTGTACCTGTTAAAAGACGTGCAGCAGCATTTTGAACCCTCTGAAGATGAGAAATATACAAACCACTGACCCCTGTATAAAGTGAGTTACAGTAATCCAGCCGTGTGGTCACAAATGCATGGATCACTGTTTCAAAATGTTGTTTTGAAAGAATGGGCTTTACTTTGGCTAGCTGCCTTAAGTGGAAAAAGCTGGACTTTATAACGGCTCTGATGTGCGCTTCCATTTTAAGACCAGCATCCATCTTAACCCCTAAATTTGTAATAACCGGCTTAACGTACTGAGCCAAGGAGCCAAGACTGGTCACGGAATCAGCAGTGGATCTGCCAAAGATCATTACGTCCGTCTTGTCCTCATTGAGTTTTAAAAAATGTAGGGCCACCCAGGCCTTCACATCTTCAAGACGTAAAAACAGAGACCGAAGAGAGGTGGAGTTTACATTCTTTAGCAGTAAGTATATCTGTGTGTCATCTGCATAGCAGTGAAAGGCAATCCCATGTTTTCTAAAAATAGAGCCGAGCAGAAGAAGGTAAAGTGAGAAAAGGAGCGGGCCTAGAACTGAGCCCTGTGGGACACCACACGACAGTGGAGCAGAGGGGGACCTATGGCCATCAAGACAGACACAAAAAGTACGTTCAGCCAAATATGATCTAAACCAATCTAGAGCTATGTGACCGACGCCCACCCACTGTTCCAGACGGGAAAGTAAAATGACATCATCAACTGTATCAAAAGCAGATGATAAATCCAACAGCACCAAAACGACAACGTCACCTGAATCAGTTGCTAAAAGTATATCATTAAAAACTTTTAAAAGGGCTGACTCTCTGCTATGAAATGGTTTAAAATCGGACTGAAAAACCTCAAATATATTATGTTCATTAAGATAAGCCATTAGCTGATTACAGACTACCTTCTCAAGAATTTTTGAAATAAAAGGCAATTTAGAGATAGGTCGATAATTTGCCAGAACAGTAGGATCCAAAGCTGGTTTCTTAAGTAGAGGCTGCAGGACTGCATGCTTCAGAGCTTTAGGAACAACGCCTGAGGACAAGCTACTATTTACAAGAGCAAGGACAGAAGGACCTATAGCAGAGAAAGCTTCTTTAAATAATTGGGGCGAAATAACATCATCTGGAGAACCAGTTGGCCTTAAGTGACTAACCACCTCCTGCAATAATTGCAAGCTCACACATTCAAAGCTGTAGAAAACACCAGAACAAGGCACCACAACTGAAGGATCATAAGAAGAGGGGATAATCTGGGCCCTAATAGAAGCAACTTTCTCATCAAAAAAGTGTAAGAAGTTTTCACATGCAGCAGGTGAGGTCTACATAAAGCCACTATGTGAATCATTTAGAACAGAGTTAATCATTTTAAATAGGATAGCAGGATTCTGACTATTTGATAGAATCAAACCCGACAGGTATTTTCCTTGGCTGCCTTTTGCAATCCTTTGATAACGGCGCCAACATTCCTTTAATGTTTGGAGAGACACCTGTAATTTGTCCTTTCTCCATTTGCGTTCTGCTCTGCGGCAGTCTCTCCTGGCAGCCCGAGTGACCTCATTTAACCAGGGTTCATGCTTGGATTTTGGAAATCTAATTTTTATAGGTGCCACCAAATCCAAGGCTGCTTTACTGGTAGAATAAAACCAGTTGCTGAGTTCCTCAGTGTTATTTCCCACATCATCTGGAATAGTACAGTTCTGATTAAAAACAGAAGAAAACTGACCAGCAGTAGTAGGGTTAAAAACACGACAGAGCCAAGCTGCAGCTCGAGTTTTAGCTTTTCCACGGGACAGCCTTGTCTCAAATAAAACAGGCATATGGTCAGAAAAGAATGAGTCACCAATTTCTAAGTTAAAGACTGGTAGACCATAAGATAAACCCAAATCAAGAGTGTGACCATGTTCATGAGTAGCACCAGTCACAGACTGCACAAAATTAAAAGAATCAATAACATTAAGAAATGACTGAGCCATAGGTGAAGTCGGACAGCAGACATGAATATTAAAATAACCAACAATTTTTGTTATACTTTGGTGGCCGATAGTGTGCAGCACACAACACATTGTGAGAGCTGCCAAGTTCAAATAGGCTCGGCTCAAAGCTACTAAACGAGGGTACAGGCAACTGCTTGCAAGTAAAACTACTTTTAAAAACAGTCACTATTCCTCCACCAGAGCCCGACATCCTTGGAGAATTAAAATAGCTGCAGTTTCCTGGGACAAGTTCATTAAAAATGCTGGAGTCACCCAAGCCACGTGTCCATGATTCTGTTATAAATAAAAAATCTAATCCTTGAGAGGAAAAGAAATCCCTAATTACTAAAGTTTTATTTGCCAGCGACCTGGCATTTACCAAACCGATCCTGACAGAAATCGGCGGATCCACGTCATCAGCTGCCGTCCGGGACTCCAGGCAGAGAGGGCGCAGGTTGCTAGGATTCACCCTGCGTCTACAGGGCCGAGAAGCGCAGGGACCACAGGACTGGAACGCTCCATCCCGGCCTCCACCGACAGGAACCAGACAGGAATCCACAGGATCCAACACACGCAATGGACAGGAAAGGCGAGGCACCAGACCACACATCGCGGAGGCAGAGAAACCGCGCCGCAGGGCAGCCTTCAGTCGCACCAGCCGACCGCTGCGCCTTCCACGGCAGCGCGCCCGCTTCCAACAGAAAGGCAAAATCCAGAAACGACACAGGTGAGCTGGAATGCCCAACGGCAGGGTCGAAGTTTTTTCTGTATTATACGTCCTCAGTAACGTGTTTCCAGCTGAGGCACCAATGTCCAGCAATGTTTGGCGATCATACACAATCAGAGAGTTTACACTTGAAATAAAATTAAAACCTGACAGGAGACAGAAACAAAACAGGAGGAGAGTCAGACGGCAAGCCTCAAACACTGGCGCCATCTTCATATCCATACCTAGTTAGGTTAGCAAACCTGAGCCTCTGTTACCTGAAAGCATCTTAGTCATCTCAAGAGAGAAACCTGATTCTAACCTTCCTCTCTCTTTGCTCACAGGAAACCTGTCTCAAGTCTGAAGCTCTGGATGAGCTTAACCTGCCTGCCAGCCCTGGTGAGCCAAACCTGAAGATTCCAATCTGGATATCTCCTGCTGCTCTCAGAGAAGAGCTGGAAACTCTGATCAAGGTCTGCCATTCAAAGTCAGAAGCTAGACGCTGCTGCTGCTTGTGCACTCTGCTGAACCAACAGTCTCTGGACCCAACGGTTCCCTCTCTCACAAGTAAAGCCTGGACTTCTTCAAGGTAGACTCTGAATAATCAAAAGACTCAATCATCTGACTGCCTGGCTAATCAAACTGTCCGTCTCTGCAGACATCAGTGAACCCAACCCGGACCGAACAATCCGGCCAACAGACTAGCCCAGCAGACATATTCCGGAGGATGTTGGAGTCGAATCGCATCATCCTGGAACTATTGAGCCGTCTGGAGACCCCTGAGCCCGCTCTGAGCCGTCTGGCGACCCCTGAGTCACCTCCGAGCCGTCTAGAGTACTCTCTGTTCCGTCCAGGGACCTTTAAGTTCTCTTCGTACCTGTTTGTGGAGCCGCAGCCGGTGGTTTCCGGTGTTCCTGAAGTGGAGACACAGTCGGTGGTTTCCTCTGTTCCTGGTGTGGAGCCACAGTCGGTGGTTTCCTCTGCTGCTGGTGTGGAGCCACAGTCGGCGGTTTCCTCTGTTCCTGATGCCGAGCCGCAATCGGCGGCCTCCTCAGTTCCTGATGCGGAGCCGCAATGGGCGGCCTCTTCAGTTCCTGATTCGGAACCACAGTCGGTGGTTTCCGGTGTTCCTGAAGTGAAGCCACAGTCGGTGGCTTCCTCTGCTCCTGATGTGGAGCCGCAATCGGCGGCCTCCTCGTTTCCTGTTGAGCCACAGTTGGTGGCCTCCTCTGCTTCTGATGTGGAGCCGCAATCGGCGGCCTCTTCAGTTCCTGATTCGGAGCCGCAGTGGGGGGCCCTGTCTGAGCCTGTTGCAGAGCAGCAGAAGCGGAGGCGGCGCCCTCCTCGGAGCTTCCTGCTGGAGCAGAGGCGGCGTCCTCCTCGGAGCTTCCTGCTGGAGCGGAGACGGCGTACTCCTCGGAGCTTCCTTCAGAAGCTGGGATGGCGTTCTCCTCCGGGGCCTCTGCAGCTTCTGAGACTCCGGTCCCGCGGCCGGCCTCCGGAGAGTCTGCCTCAGCTCCGTTTCCACGGCCGGCCATCTAAAACTCTGCCCTGCTGCCGGTCCCACGGCCGGCCACCTGGAACTCTGTCTTGCCTCCAGCCCCGCGGCCGGTCACCTGAGACTCTGCCCTGCTGCCAGTACCACGGCCGGCCACCTGAGACTCTGTCTTGCCTCCGGCCCCACGGCCGGCCACCTGAGATCTTCCCTGTCCTCGCCCACCCTGGGCGGGTTGTTTTGATTTCTGGACCCTGTTTCTGTGCCTGGCCCTCCTTGCCTGTTTCCCCCTCCGCCCGCCCTGGGTGGGTTGTTTTTGTTTCTGGTTTTTTGTTTTTGGGCGTCTGGTATCCGCCCTTAAGGGGGGTACTGTTGGGATCCAGAGGCTTGCCCACCAGAGGGCACCGTGGATCCATTCCTGGGAGCTGCTGCTCAGCGCTCACAGCTGACCCCCATCAGCTGATTAGGAGCTCTCACTTTATAAGCTGTAGAGGAGCTCCATTCTGAGCTGGATTGTTTTTCCTTGCCATGGAAACAAGCTTTAGCCACCCTGCCTGTTTAACCCTGCCTGTCTGAACCTGTGAATCTGTAAGTCAGAACCTGAACCTGTAAACCTGAACCTAACCTGCTCTGTTCTCTCTGCCTCCCAGGAGGAAACCTGTGTGTCTTATAATAAACATTGGACTTTAACCCTGCTTCTCTGTCTGTGAGTTCTGCACCTGGGCTAGTAAAACCAACCACATCATGACACAGGGGGCTTGGTCCTGCTACTCCAATATCATATTACCATGGTGGGGCTACTGGAGGAGGAACAGTGGCATGGCTGTGTTCATATTCACCGTGATGGGGTTCCTGTCCACCTTCCTGGGCAGAATGATGCCACTGCTCGAACCCTATCACCCCCTTGAATTTGATTAGGGTCAGGATATTGAGGAAGCATACGAGATACAACAGTTTCTTCATCAGCTTTAACTTTTACAGCAGCAATTGTAGCTTTCTTTCTATCCTTCTTCTGTTGTATTTGGCTTTCCCTATTTTTTGCTTGCATAATCCACTTATTTAACTCTTCTAATTCTTTTCTGTATGTAGCTTGTTTTTTTTTTTGATTTACACACCAACTTCATCTCCACCTTCTGCTGAATCTTCGTCAGTGGCTCAACTCTCAACTTTCCATCCCAGTCCTCCTTCTCAATCCACTTTCTGGCAAACTCTGGTTCACCACCACAACACGCCACCATCCATCTAACATCACCTGGCATTTCTTTCTTACTACTACCTTGTCCGATCCTTACAACAATTCAACAATTTTTAAGATGTTATTACTGCAGTTTTTTTTTTATTTTTTATTTTACGTGTATACTTTGGAAACTTAGACTCCGCATATGCAGCAAACCCAATATACCTGCTGCGGCAGCTGCAAACCTCACTATTTCAAGAACACAAAGGGTCCCAGACCCAAACGCACAGAATACCGATCCCACATCTATCACAACAAAAACCTGTTTGTCAAATATTCTTGCGACTACAACCAGTTATAGCTTTCACATGGTCCCAGACCAACTTTTGATCAAAAGCTTTAGGCCTACCGTTTGTGGTGTAGATCAGTCCTCAGCGTGAGTCATCACCAGGATGTCCAGGGCAGGGCTGGATCAACCTATTGGCCCCGTCCGGCGAAGGGCGGACGGCTGTCGACAGTTTCTTGGCCTTGGTCCCGCACGGTCCTGGACAATTGGATCTTGACTCCCGGGGTTTCAGCACCAAAAATGTTGGTTTTAATCCAGAGATATGTGAGTTTAAAAGATTAAGAGGACGAAATGATCAAACACAGACAGGGATTTGTGACGTCAACCTCTGCAGTAGAGGGAGAAGAACTGCTGGCTCCAACCAGCACCTTTTCTGATAGATCCCTTCACAGCAAAGCGTTTTATTAACAGTTTACAAGATAATAGGGCGGCCTTAACCCTGTAAAACCCAGTAATGATTATCTGGCAGGATGCAGGTCATAGGACAGTGTGAAATGACCATCTGGCTGGATGGAAGTCACACAACCGTGTGACTCTGCCTCATGACCTACTGGATGCAGGTCATAAAGGTTTATGACCTTCCTGGTTGAATCACAGGACAGAAATGTAGCATCTTCTTTCTTTCAATGTTTCATATGTCCACACAATAATTTTATAATTATCACTCTAACACCTCTTCCACTCAACACCGCTTCGATGAGTTTATGTGGTACCGAGTCAAACGCCCTCGCTAGATCGACGAACACCACCGCTAGGGGCGAGTTCTGTGCTTTGCTCATCCTTAATATGCCTTCTAATATCGTGAGGTTGTTCCCACAGCCCATCCCTTCGACAAATCCTTTCTGGGCGTGATGGAGGTGGCATGCCATTGCCAATCTTTTGGTCAGTATATTCGACATGAGTCTGGTAATTACTGATCCCACCGTAATTGGGCGCCAGTTGCGGATGTCCCTCAGCTTATCCTTATCCATGCTTTTTGGGCAACAAGGTTGTTCTGTTGCCCTTGAGGCAGGTCGCCAATCTACCCTTATAAAGCATCGCATTATATATGTTCGCTAGCCGAGAGCCATCCGCATCCCACACCTTCAATGCTCCAACCTGCACCTTGTCCGGACCGGGTGTCGTATTCACTTTCATCCTATTCCTTGCCTCCACGACTTCATTCTTTATGATCAGCATTACTATCCATTCTCCGCTCTGGGAAGCAACCCAAATTCACCCAGGGATTTGAATCCGTCTTCCGCTTCCCAGATCCCTTTGTATGTTGCTTCAACATTTCCAATTGGGATCTCACAACCGACTTCCTCCATCTTGTCCAGTATTAGCCCCGCTGCCTTAGCCTTGTCCTTATTGTATAGCTGTTGTAGCCATCTATATCATTGAGCCTTGAATTTAGTCTTAGTAGCATGTCTTTTCTCAACCCTTTTCTTTCTTATCTGTCCACTGCTCAGTGTGCCATTCATTTGACAGATCGCCCTTTTCATGGTTTTATTAATCTTCTTGTTGGTAGAGTGAAGGCCCCACATACAATCACATGTTTCACCCAGGATTGACTGGAACATCTCCCTAAGAGAGGGTACCACCTTTCTGATATTCAACCCCTCATGCCACTCCATTGTCATCGCCCTTGAAGAACATTCCTCAGCATCTGAGACCTTGCTCTCAACACATGACTCTTCTACTGCTTTCCTTGTCCCGAAATACTTTGCACATGTTGAGAGAGTCCTCTCTTCGTTTTAAATGTTGAGGTACAGTGGGTGAGAGCTTCATCGTACGTCATGGATATGTTCGGGGGTTTAGTCATGCATTGTGCTGTGTGTGCAGACGCCTGGCCGAGCCTTTTCTTACTACTTGCACACTTCCTACATATGTAAGATACTCCCTTGCACTTATGGGCTCTTCTGAAGTGCATTGCGACTTGTGATGCCGATGTTAGGTACTCATTGCAAAATTTGTTTTTTTCTGGATGCCATGGGACTCTCAAGCCCACCGTTGCTGTCCTTGGTAGTATGTTTCCCACCATACTTTCCTTCATATAATTCATAGTGATCATGCCTGGTTTCGGTGGCTTGGCGCCCAAAATGCGTCTCCTGACCCGTCCTCTCTGCATGTGTCTCACAGGAGTGACGTCCACCGCGTTGATCATGCCCTTTGGTCTTTTCAGGATTAGTTCAGTGATGGGCCTACTCCCCACCGCATCCGCAGAGCCCATCCGCTCCTCCGTCCGCACAATCTTCCCTCTGGGAGTGCTTTCCACTTTTCCTCTCCCGTTCTCTTGCTGGAGAGTACACTCATCATGATCGGCCTACCTGCGGAAGACAGGATAGGTTAGCAACCCCACCATAACTGGCCACACCTGCGAATGCCAACTCGGTTAGTCACATCATCCTGCTATAACCTTAAGAAGGCAGGTAAGTGAGCAGCCCCACCATAACTGCACACACCTGCTAAATACAAACTGGTTGGTCATATCACCCCTGTTACTTCCAAGCTGTTCCCTTGGCTGTGGTTTTGCTGAATGGGGGTTAGGGACAGTGGGAATCTCGTTCATCCATTCATGCGCGTCACTAAATAGATGACGAGGCATTTGGCTACTGAGGCAGGTCAAGACCCGCTTTCCGTATTATAGTGTATGTCATGTTGCCATCGGAATGCTACGCATGATTTATTGTAATCATCACGAGACCCCACCGCAGCCCGGGGGATGCACGCAATCCTTACTCGTCTGGCTTACGCAGAAAGTCCCGCAGCAATTCGAGTGAGTACATCAGGGCTCTCCGGCTCACCAGGCGAGCAAACGCCCTTCTCCGGGACACAGGTATTCCCAACTCTGTCAACACTGTGTTGTTGCATGCCGGCCACTTTCCACTTGCCCCAATTGGGAAAACCATGACCTTCACACAACGCCCTCCGACCTTCTGTGCAATCTGTGCTGCCACTGGTTGGTAGTGAGCCACTTTTTCCAATGCAGCTCAAGTCAGAGTGTCGCCATCCAACTCATAACGAATAGTCACATCGAGAACAAGAACCGTATCGCCCTTCTTGCAGACTAGGTCGGGGATTCTGAGGCCGCCCTCAGCGTCTTCCACTCGGAACTCCCTAGCTGACTTCCAGCCGAAACGCTTTGCCTCTGTGGCTAGAAGATCGCACATCTTGTTGTGCCTCCTAATCCTGCTCCGCTGTACGTAGGCGCACTGCCCCAAGATATGTGAACATGATTCCAACCTGGCCTGGCAGCGCCTGCAGGCTGCCCCTGACTTGTCCTGTCCCCGCGCCAGGAACTCCCTGGTGGGATACACCCCAGGCCTCAGTCTTCTTTCCCCGCTGATTCTGCCAAGCCCGTTCCCTTGGCTGTGGTTTCGCTTGATGGGGGCTAGGGACAGTGGGAATCTCGTTCATCCATTCATGCGCGTCACTAATTAGATGACGAGGCATTTGGCTATGTTCAGGGAGGCAGGGAACTAGGCGTTAATGATACTCAGCCGGGAAATGCTCAAGTGCTCTTCCCAGAGTCAAGCCTAATTTCGCCCAGGCGCATAGAATGTGCCTTGGGACTCCGGGGTTTGGCAGGTACAGTTCCTGGCTGAATTTTACTCCAGTCGAGTTCTGTACCCCCAGGGTGATGCCTAGGCAGTTTGCCCTAACCTTACTTTTATAACTGCACTAGGGTCGCACAGCTTGTCCCAAAACAGGATGCTGTGGGCCTCCATTTCGGGCCGTTTAACGTCTCACGTGGACAGGGGTACCGCTAATTACCCCTCACATCACCCATAGAATACTGCGCACCGGATGCCGAGCTTCTGGACTGTCACACTCCAGGACCGACGTCCCTTCGTATTACCAACCCCTGATATCCACCAACACCACCACCAAGGCAACGACCCACCAAACCAGCATCGAGCCTGTAATTGAATATGAACAGATGACACCTCACAACAAATCATCCATTTAACCATTTATTTTGAACACATAGAACAGTTTATGAACACATTTAAACTTATAACATTTCATTTCAGTTTTGCAACAAGATTTGTGTAGGTTTTTACAGTTTTATCAGTCAGCATCAGTCCTTTCTTTGATAGTTGTCTTGCAACCCTCGCTACTCCAGTCTTAGAGAATCCCATTGTTCTCAATAGTTTTTGCTAATGGGGTCGTTCTCAAAGACCCCAACTCCTCTTCCTTGGCATTTAAGAGCTTTCCATCTCAGCAGTTCCATCTTCCTCCATGCGCTGCTAGAGATGGCTTCTTGACTTGGTTCTCCATCCCATTCCTTCATTTTCGCTTTGCTGTTTTCGCCCCTGTGCCTGCGCCACAGGTCTTTTATAATTCCCGGTGGAATTATCTCATTAGTTATTTCTCGCGTCGTCACATCCTCTGAAGCCTGGATTCTCTTCAATTGGATCATTGGAATGCTTCTTTGCAGTCTAGGAATGCCCAATCCTCCGTCCCGTGTCCTCGCATATATCAATCCGTCTGCCGTGGATGGGTCCAGATGCAGCCATCCTTTGACCCGAGAACGGATCATGTTATCAGCTTTTATTAGTGCGCTGTTTCCCACCATTGCTTTGTCCGCTTCATAGATTACCCTAGGAAGGGCGTATGTTTGTAGTAACTGCACCTTCTGTGAGAGCTTCAAGGGAGCATTGGAGATACAACTCAGTATGTCTTCAACCTTACTGGTTAGGTCTGGTGGTAAAATACCTTTACATGGGTTTACTTGGACCCCCAGGTATTTAAAGTTCTCGCCTGGTCCGATTACTGGAAGTTCCCCACCTTGAATCTTCCATGGGTCACCACCATTTAGTGTTAGCGATCTCTTGCACCTTTTGCTCCACATGAATCCCCCACATTTCTTGATGTTAATCCGCAGTCCCACATTCTGAAGGTATTCTTCCGTAATCTTCAGGTTACTTTGCATACCGCCCCAGGAGTCACTGATAATCACCAAGTCATCCGCGTATGCTAATGATGTGATTTTGTTGCCTGTTACCATGATTCCTTTACCACGTTCGTCCAGCCGTCTGATCAGTGGATCCATTGCCATGTTAAATAATAGAGGTGATAAGGGATCGCCCTGTTTTACCCCAGATTTCATTTCTATTTTCTTTGAGATGTTTCCTGGCGATCTTATCTCAGTAAATGCCCCGGTATATGTACTTCGAATGAACGCCCTCCAGGTTTCATCTACATCTCTTTCACTTAATACCGCTTCTATTAACCTGTGTGGCACTGAGTCAAATGCCCTTGCCAAATCTACGAATACCACTGCCAGTGGTGCATTTCTTGACTTGCTGATCTTCAATATTCCTTCCAATATCATCAAGTTGTTCCTGCAACCCATGCCTTCTACGAAGCCTTTTTGCGCATGATGAAGCTGGCATGCCATCGCCATTCTCTTGGCCAATATGTTAGAGAGGAGTCTGGTTATCACCGATTCCACCGTGATTGGGCGCCAGTTACGTATGTCTTTAAACTTTTCCTTGTCCATTGTTTTTGGCAATAGTGTAGTTCTGTTACCCTTGAGGCAGGTTGCCAATCTCCCTCTGTATAGCATCGCGTTGAAGATGGTCATCAGTTTGGAGCCGTCTTTATCCCATAACTTTAGTGCTCCGACCTGTACCTTGTCCGGACCTGGGGCTGTATTTGCCTTCATCTTGTTCCTTGCCTCTACGACTTCCGTTTTCGTTATAGGCATTATTAGGACGCCATTCTCTGCTCTGGGTAATACCCCAAATTTTCCCAGAGTCTTAAAGCCATCTTCTGCTTCCCAAATTCCCTTGTATGTCGCCTCAACCTTTTCAACTGGGATTTCACAACCGATTTCTTCCATTTTATCCAATATCAATGCCGCTGTCTTTGCTTTGTCTTTCTTGTATAGATCTTGTGTTTTTCTGTATCTTTGTACCTTGAGTCTATTCCTGGTACCAAGTCTACACACGACCTTCATCTGTCTTTTCTGTGTTCCCTTTAATGTGCCATTCATTAGACAGATTGCCCTTTTCATGATCCTGTTTATTTCTTTGTTTGAAGAATGAAGGGGGTGAAGGCCCCATATATCATCTGTTTCTCCCAAGGTCAATTGGAACTGTTCCTTGAGAGATAGTGATGCGTTTTCATCCGATAGCCGTTCTACTGCTGTCGCCCTTGGAGGGCTCTCCTCCATCTCCGAAACCTCACTTGCGACACATGAATCTTCAGCCACTTTCCTTGTCCTAAAGTATGTCGCCGTATGCATTTTTCTTATGTGTTGAGAGAGCCCTCTTTTAGTCTTAAATGAAGAGGAACAATGAGTGCAAGCCTTGTTATAAGTTACGGATATGTTCTGAGTTTTGTTTCCGCATCGCGAGGCATGTACAGATGCCTGACCAAGCCTTCTTTTACTGCTTGCACAGTTCCTGCAGATGTAACATACACCTTTGCATTTGTGTGCCCTTCTTAAGTGTATTGCAGCCTGTGATGCCGAGGTTAGGTGCTCATCGCAAAACTTGCAATTTTCCGATTGCCATGGGATTCTTATGCCCACCATTGCCGTCATTGGCAGTATGTTGCCCCTCATACTGTCCTTCATATAGTTCATCTTTATCATGCCCGCTTTCTTTGGCGTTGTTCCCCAGATGCGCCTCCTGACCCGTCCTCTCTGTAGGTTCCTCACAGGTGTGACGTCCACTGCGTTGGTCATCCCCTCCGGCCTTCTCAGGATTCGCCCAGAAGTGGGCCTACTCCCCACCGCATCCGCAGAACCGATCCGTTCTTCTATCCGCATTATTTTCCTCCTAGGTGTGCTAACCATCTCTCCATCTCCCACTCTCCTTCTTGCTCGCTCACTCATCATAATCGATTTTCCTGCGGAAGACAGGATAGGTTAGCAGCCCCACCATAACTGGCCATCCCTGTGAATGCCAACTCAGTCACATCGTCCCTCTTATCATAAGAGGACAGGTCAGGTTAGTAACCCTTCCTACTGGCCACACCTGCAAACGCCAAAGTTTTGTTAGTCATTTCAAGCTATCGTAATCTTTCAGAGGTAAGTTAGTAGGCAGTTTCCATAACTGCCCACACCTGTTAAAGCCAAACTGGTTAGTCATACCCTCCCTGTTACTGCCAAGCCCGTTCCCTTGACTGTGGTTTCGCTGGATGGGGGTTAGGGACAGTGGGAATCTCGTTCATCCATTCATGCGCGTCACTAATTAGTTTGGTTCTTTACAAGAACCAAGTCTGGAATTCCTGTTCTCCCATTTGGGAGAGACACCCTCATCTCTTTCCTGACCATCCAGCCCATTCGTATGCCTTCTCTTTCAAGAATTTTACATATCACATTGTGATTATGCATTCGGTTACTTTTAAACACATCGCACCTTCCAACTAAGTGGATAATATTCTCACTTTCTCTTTTGCATAGTCTGCATACAGTATGTGGTTTCTCTTTCAACCACCGACTTAGCGTAGTAGGCGTTTGCACCATGTTCGTTCGGAGCTTAAGGGCCCAGATATACTCCGATTCAGTCATTGGGTTTTTATTAACCAACCATTTGTTGCTAATGGGGTTGTTCTCAAAGACCCCAACTCCTCTTCCTTGGCATTTAAGAGCTTTCCATCTCAGCAGTTCCATCTTCCTCCATGCGCTGCTAGAGATGGCTTTGACTTGGTTCTCCATCCCATTCCTTCATTTTCGCTTTGCTGTTTTCGCCCCTGTGCCTGCGCCACAGGTCTTTTATAATTCCCGGTGGAATTATCTCGTTAGTTATTTCTAGCGTCGTCACATCCTCTGAAGCCTTTAGTCCCAGGATTCTCTTCAATTGGATCATTGGAATGCTTCTTTGCAGTCTAGGAATGCCCAATCCTCCGTCCCGTGTCCTCGCATATATCAATCCGTCTGTAATGGATGGGTCCAGATGGAGCCATCCTTTGATCCAAGAACCGATCATGTTATCAGCTTTCATTAGTGCGCTGTTTCCCACCATCGCTTTGTCTGCTTCATAGATTACCCTAGGAAGGGCGTATGTTTGTAGTAACTGCACCTTTTGTGAGGGCTTCAAGGGAGCATTGGAGATACAACTCAGTATGTCTTAAACCTTACTGGTTAGGTCTGGTGGTAAAATACCTTTACATGGGTTTACTTGGACCCCCAGGTATTTAAAGTTCTTGCCTGGACCGATTACTGGAAGTTCCCCACCTTGAATCTTCCATGGGTCACCACCATTTAGTGTTAGCGATCTCTTGCACCTTTTGCTCCAGATGAATCCCCCACATTTCTTGATGTTAATCCGCAGTCCCACATTCTGAAGGTATTCTTCCGTAATCTTCAGGTTTCTTTGCATACCGCCCCAGGAGTCACTGATAATGAGTTTATTGAGTTAAAGCACATGGAATAATGACTGGAAACTGGTTCAACCCTGGAGGGCAGATACACTGGAGTCTGTGGGGAAGATAGTTCAGTTAGCCACGGAGCAGATGAATGTGGACTAGAGATCTTCTGATTTCTACCTTGAGGAATCCGGGTTAGACCTTGAGAGAGGAACTGTTGGGTCCAGAGACTGTTTGTTTCAGCAGAGTTCAGTGTCAGCTTCAGCGTCTTGCCTCTAACGTTAGGACAGACCTTGACTTTGGTTTTCCAGCTCTTAGTCCAGAGTGGCATGGGAATCCAGAGGAAGGTCTTCAGGTTTGGCTCAGAGGGCAGGCTCGGCAGGTTAAGCTCATCCAGAGCTTACAAGACAAAAACAGGTTCCCTGTAAGCAGAGACAAAAATGGAATTAGAATCCAACTAGGAGATTTGAGGCAACAAAGAATTCACAGAGGGAGTGAGGCTTAGGTGCTAACCAAACTGGATAAACACTGCGGCGTTGATGCAAGGTCTGAAGGCTGCTTATATACTTGAGGATCCTCCTGATGATGAGATGCGTCTCAGGTGTGTCGAAGGCTCAGCTCAGGAGGATCCACAGCGAACTCTGCTGGAGAGAGGTGGAACTTCTCCAGATCCCAACAGTACCCCCCCCTCAACGACCGCCTCTTGGCGGTCCAGAAGACGTCGATGGGAGGGATCGCTCGTACTCCTCGATGAGGGATGGGTCGAGGATGTAGGAGCCAGGAACCCACTGGCGATCCTCCGGACCGTAGCCCTCCCAATCGACGAGGTACTGCCAGACGCGACCTCGCCGACGGGAGTCCACGATCCGGCGGACGGTGAAGGCCGGATGTCCATCGACTTCCAGGGTAGGTGGAGGGGAGTCGGACGGAGGGCACAAAGGGCTGGAGATGACAGGCTTGATCTGGGAAACGTGGAACGTGGGATGAATGCGAAGAGTCGGAGGAAGTTGTAGGCGTATGGCTGACGGGTTTATGACCTGGGAAATCCTGTACGGGCCAATGTATCTCGGAGAGAGTTTACGGGACATCCCCTTGAGGGGAATGTCCCGAGTGGAGAGCCATACCTCCTGACCGACGGAGTAATCTGGGGCAGGACGTCTCTTAGAGTCGGCGAACCGTTTGGTGGTCTCTAAGGAACGGTTGAGGGTGGCTATGGTGTCTCTCCAGATACGATGACAACGGCGGATGTGGTGGTTGACTGATTGGACCGAAATCTCTCTCTCGTCTGCGGGGGAAAAGTGGAGGTTGGTAACCAAGACTGACCTGAAATGGGGACTGGCCGGTGGAAGCTGGCTTGAGAGAGTTGTGGGCGTATTCAATCCATGGGAGATGCTGGCTCCAGTCAGAGGGATTACTGGAGGTGAGACAACGAAGGGAGGATTCGGGCTGCTGGTTCATTCTTTCTGTTTGGCCATTGGACTGTGGGTGATAACCTGAGGTGAGAGACGATTTGCAGTTAAGAGCTGAGCAGAAGGCTTTCCAAACCTGAGAGATGAATTGTGGTCCACGGTCCGAAAGAATCTCCTGAGGGATACCATGTAGACGGAAAACGTGTTTAATAAGGAGCTGGGCGGTTTGAAAAGCCGTGGGAAGCTTCCTGAGGGGAACAAGATGGCAGGACTTGGAAAATCGGTCAACAATGGTAAGGATTGTGGACATACCTCGAGAGATGGGAAGACCAGTAACAAAGTCAATTGCGATATGTGACCAGGGGCGAGAAGGAACAGGAAGAGGGTGCAACAGGCCAGAAGGAGGTTGATGTGTGGTCTTGTTTCTGGCGCAGGTAGGACAGGCCAGAACATATTCCTTCACATCCCTGTGCAGGGTAGGCCACCAGAAACGTCTAGAGATAAGGTTGATGGTTCTGCTCACCCCCGGATGAGCGGAAAATTTGGCAGTATGCATCCACTGAATTAGGCGTGATCTGACCAAAGAAGGAACATAAGATTTGTTTGGAGGACCATTACCTGGGTCAGGTTCAGAAGCCAGGGCAGAGTTTATGAGGTCGGAGATCTCCCAGGTAACCACCCCAACAGTGCAGGAAGCGGCTAGAACAGGTTCAGGCATCTCGGATTGTTCAGTGGAATAAAGACGAGAGAGAGAATCGGGTTTGATGTTCTTGGATCCGGGTCTGTAAGAGATAATGAGATTGAAACGGGAGAAGAATAGTGACCACCTTGACTGCCGAGGATTGGCTTGTTTGACGGATTGGATGTAGGAAAGGTTCTTGTGATCTGTCCAAACAAGAACCAGGTGTTCAGCTCCTTCAAGCCAGTGTCTCCACTCTTCTAATGCCAATTTGATGGCCAATAGTTCGCGGTCACCAACATCGTAGTTTTGCTCAGCAGGGGAAAGTCTACGGGAGAAAAAAGCACATGGGTGAACTCTTTGATCTGAATCGAGTCTTTGAGATAAAACAGCACCAACTCCAGAGTCAGAAGCGTCGACTTCGAGGATGAATTGTTTTGAGGGAACAGGCTGGATTAACACTGGAGCTCTGGAAAACAACATCTTAAGTTTGTCAAATGCAGTTTGTGCCTCGGGGGTCCATTGGAAGGTTCTTTTGACTGAAGTTAGAGAGGTAAGAGGGAGAGCTGTCTGACTGTAATTCCTGATGAATCTTCGATAAAAGTTTGCGAAACCCAGGAATCTCTGCAGCTGTTTACGGTTCACAAACCCCAAAAACGTGACTGAAGATTGGTGAAACTCGCATTTCTCGGCTTTGACAAAAAGTTTATTCTCTAGAAGTCTTTGTAAAACCAGGCGGACATGCTTCTTATGCTCAGGAAGATCCTTGGAGTAAATGAGTATGTCGTCGATATAGACAAAAACGAACACATTCAAAAAGTCTCTGAGAACGTTGTTAACTAAAGCCTGAAAACAAGCAGGGGCGTTGGTAAGACCAAAAGGCATGACTAGGTACTCGAACTGGCCCAGAGGAGTCTTAAAGGCTGTTTTCCATTCATCACCATCTCTGATCCTGAGAAGGTGATAGGTGTTCCTTAAATCGAGCTTAGTAAAGACAGTAGCCCCTTGTACTGGTTCGAATGCGGAAGCAAGAAGAGGAAGTGGGTACTTGTTCTTAACAGTGATTTGGTTCAACCCTCTGTAGTCGATACATGGTCTAAGTGAACCATCCTTTTTGCCCACAAAAAAGAAACCTGCTCCCAATGGAGACGAAGAGGGGCGGATTATTCCAGCAGCTAACGACTCATTAATATATTTCTCCATCGTCTCTCGTTCTGGTTTGGAGATATTATAAAGTCTACTGCTGGGTAGAGGTGCACCTGGTAATAGCTCGATAGCACAGTCGTATGGTCTGTGAGGTGGAAGGGACGTAGCACTGACCTTACTGAAGACAGGAGCCAGATCAAGGTACTCTGAAGGGACAGAAGAAAGGTCAGGAGCGTCCATCTCCCCCCCACCTCTAGGTGATCTCACAGCGGGAGCTGCTGAACGAAGGCATGTCTCATGGCAAGTGGTTGACCAAGACTCAATGTGACGATCAGTCCAATTTATATGGGGGTTGTGTCGTTCCAGCCACTCAAACCCCAAGACCAAAGGAGAACATGCAGAGGGAAAAACAAAGAAGGATAAGGTTTCACGATGGTTACCTGAGATCAACAGCTCGAGGGGTTGTGTTTGATGAGTAACTTGGTGAAGTTTCTTTCCATCGATCGCGGAGACACAGAGAGGCTGGGTTCGAGGAATAGTTTCAATCTGTAGCTGTTGAACCAGGTTGGAGTCAATTAAATTCCTTTCACAGCCTGAATCGATGAAGGCAGATAAAGTGAGGTTTTGGTCAGCAAAGAACAATGTGGCAGGAAGCAACAGGCGAGGAGATTTCTCAGAGATAACTTGGCCCGTCAGACTCCTCAGATCCTCTGACGGGCCCCGGCTTTTGATTTAGCTGGGCATGAGGCAATGAAATGGCCACTCTCACCACAGTAGATGCACAGCTTGCTCCTGACACGCCTTAATCTTTCCTCAGGAGTTAGCCTCGTATGTCCAACCTGCATGGGTTCGGCTTCCACTTCTACCGCATGAGAGGCCTGAACTGGCAAAGGGAGAGATTGGGTCATAGACCTCGGCTTAGAAAAAGGTTCTGTGGGAGTAAAAAAGGCACTCACATTGTTAGAAGAGTTGAATGGACCATAAATCCTTGGTTTTGTGTTATTTCTAGCTCGAATCCTATTATCCAGCCTAATTGTAAGGCGGATTAATTCCTCGAGAGTAGCTGGTTCGTCGAGGGTTGCAAGCTCATCTTTAATATTTTCGTTGAGGGCCTCAAAATAAGCACTCTTTAACGCACATTGATTCCAACCGGAAGCGGCGGCTTTCACCCGGAAGTTAATAGAGAATTCAGCTACAGATGAATTTCCTTGTTTTAAATTCAAAAGAGCACGAGAGTCTACAGTTTGATCTGTCTCCTGGTTAAAAACTTGAGAAAACTCAGAAATAAAGTCTGAATATTGGCAGCTAAGGCTTTCTTCGGAGGAAAATCTAGCTTGCGCCCACTCAAGGGCTCTTCCGGTCAATTGAGACAAAATAAAGGTTATCTTCTTGTAATCCGTTGGAAAACTGTCAGGGGAGTTTTAAATAATTAGTCGACATTGGAATAAAAATCCCTTGCAGTCTTTAATGTTACCAGAAAATTTTTCAGGGAGACTAGGTCGGAACTCTGATGATAACGTCACCGCCGGTGAACTCGGAGGAGGAACTGGACCCGGAAATGGTTGTGCCAGCGACGTGGCGTTAGCATTGCTCAATCTGTTAGTGAGGCTTTGAATCACTTGGTTATGCATTTCGATGTGGGTGTTTAACTCACGTAGAGCTTGTGCGTTCCCATAGATTTGAGCATCTTGCTCCTCCAAACGACGATGGAGATGGTCTGCTGGGCCTTGTGTTTGGCCGCAGTGTTCTGTCATGATTGGGTTCAGAGAGGCCCAATATGCAGAACACAACGGAAACGGAGAGAAAGTTTAAATGAGTTTATTGAGTTAAAGCACATGGAATAATGACTGGAAACTAGTTCAACCCTGGAGGGCAGATACACTGGAGTCTATGGGGAAGATAAAGTCTGTGTGGAGCCTGTGTGGCACTGAGTCAAATGCTCTTGCCAAATCTACGAATACCATGAGCCTTGGGACTCCGGGGTTTGGCAGGTACAGTTCCCGGCTGAATTTTACTCCAGTCGAGTTCTGTACCCCCAGGGTGATGCCTAGGCAGTTTGCCCTAACCTTACTTTTATAACTGCACTAGGGTCCCATAGCTTTTCCCAAAACAGGATGCTGTGGGCCTCCATTTGGGCCGTTTAACGTCTCACGTGGACAGGGGTACCGCTAATTACCCCTCATATCACCCATAGAATACTGCGCACCGGATGCCGAGCTTCTGGACTGTCACACTCCAGGACCGAAGTCCCTTCGTATTACCAACCCCTGATATCCACCAACACCACCACCAAGGCAACGACCCGCCAAACCAGCATCGAGCCTGTAATTGAATATGAACAGATGACACCTCACAACAAATCATCCATTTAACCATTTATTTTGAACACAGAACAGTTTATGAACACATTTAAACTTATAACATTTCATTTCAGTTTTGCAACAAGATTTGTGGAGGTTTTTACAGTTTTTACAGTCAGCATCAGTGCTTTCTTTGATAGTTGTCTTGCAACCCTCGCTACTCCAGTCTTAGAGAATCCCATTGTTCTCAATAGTCTTTCATTTCTCGGGTCCCACTTCCCCCTCGCTCCTAGGGGAAAGCCGAAAACCTCCACCGTCGTTGCTCCCATTCTTCTTCCGATCGTGCCCACGAATAGTCCAGGGGTGTGAATATTTTCTCAGTGTCACTGCCATACCAGGGGCTCCAGGGGTGTGAATATTTTCTCAGTGTCACTGCCATACCAGGGCTCCAGGGGTGTGAATATTTTCTCAGTGTCACTGCCATACCAGGGGCGTGAATTTTTTCTCAGTGTCACTGCCATACCAGGGGCTCCAGGGGTGCGAATATTTTCTCAGTGTTACTGCCATACCAGGGCTCCAGGGGTGTGAATATTTTCTCAGTGTCACTGCCATACCAGGGCTCCAGGGGTGTGAATATTTTCTCAGTGTCACTGCCATACCAGGGCTCCAGGGGTGTGAATATTTTCTCAGTGTCACTGCCATACCAGGGCTCCAGGGGTGTGAATATTTTCTAAGTGTCACTGCCATACCAGGGCTCCAGGGGTGTGAATATTTTCTAAGTGTCATATTAGGGAACCAGGAATTCCAGGGGAACTAGTGGTTTTGCTGCCCAGCAGAGGCTCATCATAGGCGGATATTATCTTTATAGTAGTGGGTCTTGGAGTCAATCTGTCCCATGCCACTGAAATGGCACTGAGAGGCCTCCTCCTCGGGCAGGCTGCTGGAGAAGGAGTCTAGTTCTGGCTTAAAAAGGCGCATTTCCTCCATGCTCCGAGGTCTTTTACCCACAAAGCACAGCCCCTGAGCCCGCCTGCCTGCAGCAGCCCTAGCTCCCTGCAGCTTGTGGATTGGCGGCTCCAGGGGGGATCTCCCACTCATGCTCTGCCCGCCTGAGAGGCCTCCTCCTCGGGCAGGCTGCTGGAGAAGCTCCCCTGACATCCAGGAGTCTGGTTCTGGCTTAAAAAGGCGCATTTCCTCCATGCTCCGAGGTCTTTTACCCACAAAGCACAGCCCCTGAGCCCGCCTGCCTGCATCAGTCCTAGCTCCCTGCAGCTTGTGGATTGGCGGCTCCAGGGGGGATCTCCCACTCATGCTCTGCCCGCCTGAGAGGCCTCCTCCTCGGGCAGGCTGCTGGAGAAGCTCCCCTGACATCCAGGAGTCTGGTTCTGGCTTAAAAAGGCGCATTTCCTCCATGCTCCGAGGTCTTTTACCCACAAAGCACAGCCCCTGAGCCCGCCTGCCTGCAGCAGCCCTATAGCTCCCTGCAGCTTGTGGATTGGCGGCTCCAGGGGGGATCTCCCACTCATGCTCTGCCCGCCTGAGAGGCCTCCTCCTCGGGCAGGCTGCTGGAGAAGCTCCCCTGACATCCAGGAGTCTGGTTCTGGCTTAAAAAGGCGCATTTCCTCCATGCTCCGAGGTCTTTTACCCACAAAGCACAGCCCCTGAGCCCGCCTGCCTGCAGCAGCCCTAGCTCCCTGCAGCTTGTGGATTGGCGGCTCCAGGGGGGATCTCCCACTCATGCTCTGCCCGCCTGAGAGGCCTCCTCCTCGGGCAGGCTGCTGGAGAAGCTCCCCTGACATCCAGGAGTCTGGTTCTGGCTTAAAAAGGCGCATTTTCTCCATGCTCCGGGGTCTTTTACCCACAATGCACAGCCCCTGAGCCCGCCTGCAGCAGCCCTAGCTCCCTGCAGCTTGTGGATTGGCGGCTCCAGGGGGGATCTCCCACTCATGATCTGCCCGCCTGAGAGGCCTCCTCCTCGGGCAGGCTGCTGGAGAAGCTCCCCTGACATCCAGGAGTCTGGTTCTGGCTTAAAAAGGCGCATTTCCTCCATGCTCCGAGGTCTTTTACCCACACAGCACAGCCCCTGAGCCCGCCTGCCTGCAGCAGCCCTAGATCCCTGCAGCTTGTGGATTGGCGGCTCCAGGGGGGATCTCCCACTCATGCTCTGCCCGCCTGAGAGGCCTCCTCCTCGGGCAGGCTGCTGGAGAAGCTCCCCTGACATCCAGGAGTCTGGTTCTGGCTTAAAAAGGCGCATTTCCTCCATGCTCCGAGGTCTTTTACCCACAATGCACAGCCCCTGAGCCCGCCTGCCTGCAGTAGCCCTAGCTCCCTGCAGCTTGTGGATTGGCGGTTCCAGGGGGGATCTCCCACTCATGCTCTGCCCGCCTGAGAGGCCTCCTCCTCGGGCAGGCTGCTGGAGAAGCTCCCCTGACATCCAGGAGTCTGGTTCTGGCTTAAAAAGGCGCATTTCCTCCATGCTCCGAGGTCTTTTACCCACAAAGCACAGCCCCTGAGCCCGCCTGCCTGCAGCAGCCCTAGCTCCCTGCAGCTTGTGGATTGGCGGCTCCAGGGGGGATCTCCCACTCATGCTCTGCCCGCCTGAGAGGCCTCCTCCTCGGGCAGGCTGCTGGAGAAGCTCCCCTGACATCCAGGAGTCTGGTTCTGGCTTAAAAAGGCGCATTTCCTCCAAGCTCCGGGGTCTTTTACCCACAATGCACAGCCCCTGAGCCCGCCTGCCTGCAGCAGCCCTAGCTCCCTGCAGCTTGTGGATTGGCGGCTCCAGGGGGGATCTCCCACTCGTGATCTGCCCGCCTGAGAGGCCTCCTCCTCGGGCAGGCTGCTGGAGAAGCTCCCCTGACATCCAGGAGTCTGGTTCTGGCTTAAAAAGGCGCATTTCCTCCATGCTCCGAGGTCTTTTACCCACAAAGCACAGCCCCTGAGCCCGCCTGCCTGCAGCAGCCCTAGCTCCCTGCAGCTTGTGGATTGGCGGCTCCAGGGGGGATCTCCCACTCATGCTCTGCCCGCCTGAGAGGCCTCCTCCTCGGGCAGGCTGCTGGAGAAGCTCCCCTGACATCCAGGAGTCTGGTTCTGGCTTAAAAAGGCGCATTTCCTCCATGCTCCGAGGTCTTTTACCCACAAAGCACAGCCCCTGAGCCCGCCTGCCTGCAGCAGCCCTATAGCTCCCTGCAGCTTGTGGATTGGCGGCTCCAGGGGGGATCTCCCACTCATGCTCTGCCCGCCTGAGAGGCCTCCTCCTCGGGCAGGCTGCTGGAGAAGCTCCCCTGACATCCAGGAGTCTGGTTCTGGCTTAAAAAGGCGCATTTCCTCCATGCTCCGAGGTCTTTTACCCACACAGCACACACCATGAGCCCGCCTGCCTGCAGCAGCCCTAGGGTCAGATGGGCTCACTCCCTCCAGCCCTGGAGGTCGTTTACCCACACAGCACACACCATGAGCCCGCCTGCCTGCAGCAGCCCTAGGGTCAGATGGGCTCACTCCCTCCAGCCCTGGAGGTCGTTTACCCACAGAGCACACACCATTAGCCCGCCTGCCTGCAGCAGCCCTAGGGTCAGATGGGCTCACTCCCTCCAGCCCTGGAGGTCGTTTACCCACAGAGCACACACCATTAGCCCGCCTGCCTGCAGCAGCCCTAGGGTCAGATGGGCTCACTCCCTCCAGCCCTGGAGGTCGTTTACCCACAGAGCACACACACCATTAGCCCGCCTGCAACAGCCCTACCTCCCCATCCCTTCCTGGAGCCGGTTCCAGGGGCTCTCTCCCATGCAACTCCTATCCGCCCAAGGGGCCTCCTCCCCGGATAGGCTCACCACCAACACACCTCCCTGGGGAACCGCCAGCACCAGGCGGGCCCGGGTACCCACCCTTAAGCACCCCCCCACGGACTAAACCAGTAAAACGCACCGGCAAACCGTCCGGGCCCCTGGTATGGCAGCAAGACGTTCGGAGCCCTGGTACAGCGGTGGGACTTAGAAAAATTTCACAGCTGGAACC
>JARPUW010000106.1:0-51986 GCA_030533445.1 Cyprinodon diabolis
ATAGAGAAAGGCTGAAACTCTCATCGACTTTAGGTTGGTCTGGAGGGTTTTTAAGGAAAAGTATTAATCCTACCGTAATTCCGAAGACATTGTGTGAGTCCAGAGGTTTCAGTCTACAAACTGACCAAAAATGGTGACTGTAGCTCCAAATATGTGGCCGTGAGGGCGAGAATAAGATGTTTGATCTTAAAAAAATGGCCGCCTCACACTAAGATTTCAGCAGCTGCACTCTAGCAGGCTGCTGCAGAAGCTAACTGTCAGCTAGCTTCCAGGTGCTTACCCTCCGAACAAACGACTGCTGAGCAAAAACCGTAAAAGATATCTGAAAAATTCTTTCAGTGAAAGCAACATCTATCCTTTGTCTCAGACTGGGGTAACCTTCATGTCTGTAGGTCTTTCACAACCCAAAACGAAGCACAAACAAAATGGTTGGCCCACCTGCTCCTCCCTTTGTTTGAACTGCAGGACCTCACTCTCACTCACCTTTTAGCTGCTAAAGCACCCCTCCGAACAAACGACTGCTGAGTAAAAACCGTAAAAGGTATCTGAAAAATTCTTTTTATCTAAGCGACAGCTATATCTTGTCTTCAATTGGAGTAACTTTCATGGCTGTAGGTCATCTACAAACTGAATGGGAAGAGAAAGAAAAAGAAAAAACGTTTCATCACACCTAAGCTTCTAATTGAGCTAGCTGCAGCAGGTCACTGTCACTCAGCTTTCAGGTGCTTAAAATGTCCTCCGAACAAACGACTGCTGAGCAAAAACCGTATGAGTTATTCAAAAAATTTTTTCACCGTGAGCGTCAGTCATCCTTCGACTCCAACTATGCCAACTTTGGTGTATGTGTGTCATTCAGAAAAATATTTATGACGAGTTTAAAACACATAGTCTGATTCGTTTTTCTCCCCTCTTCTGCTCCAAAACCAATGAAAAACGGCTCTGATTTTCATCGACTTTAGGTCGGTCTGGAGGGTTTTTAAGGAAAAGTATTAATCCTACCGTAATTCCGAAGATATTGTGTGGGTCCAGAGATTTCAGTCTACAAACTGACCAAAAATGGTGACTCTAGCTATAAATATGTGGCCGTGAGGGCGAGTTTAAAATGTTTTTTTGTGTTTAAAAAACGCCTGCCTCACACTCTAGCTTTTCAGTTGCTCCACTCTAGCAGGCTGGATTTTGCTAAAACTTTGTGGCGCTTGAGGTCTGATTATACAAAAACCGTAGCAGTTATCAACATACCGTCTTCAGTTTTAAATAGACGAAGGATTTATCTACAAACTGAGCTTCAAACTGTTTTTCTAGGTGAATGTATGGCGACACAGTGAAGTGCTGTTTTTTATGCTTTTTTTTTCCTCTCCCCATTCATTTCCTATGGGATTTTTTTGCGACGTTTTCGCTAATAATTCGCAAACCTTCGGACTAATGAGAAAGTTTTATACAAGCACACATCACCCCATTGGTCCCGACGCGTGTGCCAACTTTGGGCCCGATCCGCCAAACCATGCGGGACTAGTTACGCGCCGAAGTTTTGGGTATACGGGAGAATTATAATAATAACTAGAAAATTTCTAAAGAAATTTTGAGGGGGGCCACCTACTGCCCGTCTGGGGAACCGGGCCAATACGGCCCTGGCAAGTGACTTCGGGGCTCCCCAGACCAACTGCTTACGCCTTTGAGGGCTGCTGAGGGAAGGAAAGAGGGCAAGTTTATGGGCAAAGAGAGCTGTGTGCCACTTGTGCTGAAATCTGGGAAATAGACGTGCACAGCGTATGATGCACAAGGGTAATATGGGTTGTCCATATTGAAACACAGTGGGTAAAGCCCAGTTTGCGGGCTTCGCCCGCCTTCTGGGATCCATCTCAGTGAAGAAAAAAATCACCAATGGCGGGCTCTGCCCGCCTTCTAAGAGCCATTGCAGTGATGAAATCACCAATGGCGGGCTCCGCCCGCCTGCTAAGAGCCATTGCAGTGATGTAATCACCTTTGGCGGGCTCCGCCCGCCTGTTACCATTGGCGGGCTCCGCCCGCCTTCTAAAAGCCATTGCAGTGATGAAATTACAAATGGCTATAAGCAATATGCCAGAATGTATGAGTGTGTATAAGGAAGAGGCTTTTATTTTGTAGAGTCCCTGTAGTCTTATTTTGAAAGTCTATCATGGAAGTGCATCTATAGATGGGTCATGCCCAGCAGTGATATAGAATCCATTTCCAAATGTTAAATCACTGGTTTTCCATGTTATTAGGTGAATAGTTCCTGTATTACAGAGTAAATGGGGGACTTTTATTGTGAAATTTGCTCTGGGGTGTGTTTTGAAAAGGTCACTAGAGTCTAATAAAAACAACCTGGAAGAGTTTGGGTCATAATGTTGAGCCATTTGCATCAATTAATGCATTAGTATAATCTAGAGGCTTTTATTTTGTAGGGTCCCTGGAGTCTTATTTTGAAAGTCCAACAGAGTTGTGTTTAGAGAAAATGTTCAGACCCATCAATGATAGTTGATGACTTTCCAATCGTTAAATCACTCTTTTTCCATTTTATTAGGGCAGTAGATGAAGCGGAAATGGGAGGCTTTTATTTTGAAATTTGCCATAGGGTGTGTTTTAAACAGTCTCCTAGAGTCTATTCTCTAAAATGGGGTTGAGTTTGGGTCATAATGTTGAGCCATATAGGGCAATAAATATATGTAAAAAATATAGAGGCTTTTATTTTGAAGGGTCCCTGGAGTCTTATTTTGAAAGTCTATCAGTGCTGAGTGGCAAGGGAAGTGTCATGGACGGCAGTCATATAGTATCCATTTCCCAATGTTAAATCAGTGCTTTCACCCTCCATTAGATTAATATGTGCTGTTTAAAACAGCAGAGGTAAAATCTGTTTGAAGCTTGGTAACCTTGACAACGCTTAATGAGCCTCTCACTGACACAGACAACAGCTGCACTCACTATTGGTTTCTTCTTCCCAGGCTTTTTTGTATGGGAAGAACGGCACCGAACAAACGACTGCTGAGCAAAAACCGTATGAGTTATTAAAAAAAAAATTTCACCATGAGCATCAGCAATCCTTCGACTCCAACTATACCAACTTTGGTGTATGTGTGTCATTCAGAACAATATTTATGACGACTTGAAAACACATAGTCTGATTCGTTTTTCTCCCATCTTCAGCTTAAAAAGAATGGAGAAAGGCTGAAACTCATCGACTTTAGGTTGGTCTGGAGGGTTTTTAAGGAAAAGTATTAATCCTACCGTAATTCCGAAGACGTGTGAGTCCAGAGGTTTCAGTCTACAAACTGACCAAAAATGGTGACTGTAGGTCCAAATATGTGGCCGTGAGGGCGAGAATAAGATGTTTGATCTTAAAAAAATGGCCGCCTCACACTAAGATTTCAGCAGCTGCACTCTAGCAGGCTGCTGCAGAAGCTAACTGTCAGCTAGCTTCCAGGTGCTTACCCTCCGAACAAACGACTGCTGAGCAAAAACCGTAAAAGGTATCTGAAAAATTCTTTCAGTGAAAGCAACATCTATCCTTTGTCTCAGACTGGGGTAACCTTCATGTCTGTAGGTCTTTCACAACCCAAAACGAAGCAAAAACAAAATGGTTGGCCCACCTGCTCCTCCCTTTCTTTTAACTGCAGGACCTCACTCTCACTCACCTTTCAGCTGCTAAAGCACCCCTCCGAACAAACGACTGCTGAGTAAAAACCATAAAAGGTATCTCAAAAATTATTTTTATCTAAGCGACAGCTATATCTTGTCTTCAATTGGAGTAACTTTCATGGCTGTAGGTCATCTACAACCTGAATGGGAAGAGAAAGAAAAAGAAAAAACGTTTCGTCACACATGAGCTTCTAATTGAGCTAGCTGCAGCAGGTCACTCACCCAGCTTTGAGGTGCTTAAAATGTCCTCCGAACAAACGACTGCTGAGCAAAAACCGTATGAGTTATTCAAAAAATTCTTTCACCGTGAGCGTCAGCCATCCTTCGACTCCAACTATGCCAATATTGGTGTATGTGTGTCATTCAGAAAAATATTTATGACGACTTGAAGACACATAGTCTGATTCGTTTTTCTCCCCTCTTCTGCTCCAAAACCAATGAAAAACTGCTCTGATTTTCATCGACTTTAGGTCGGTCTGGAGGGTTTTTAAGGAAAAGTATTAATCCTACCGTAATTCCGAAGATATTGTGTGGGTCCAGAGATTTCAGTCTACAAACTGACCAAAAATGGTGACTCTAGCTATAAATATGTGGCCGTGAGGGCGAGTTTAAAATGTTTTTTTGTGTTTAAAAAACGCCTGCCTCACACTCTAGCTTTTCAGTTGCTCCACTCTAGCAGGCTGGATTTTGCTAAAACTTTGTGGCGCTTGAGGTCTGATTATACAAAAACCGTAGCAGTTATCAACATACCGTCTTCAGTTTTAAATAGACGAAGGATTTATCTACAAACTGAGCTTCAAACTGTTTTTCTAGGTGAATGTATGCCGACACAGTGAAGTGCTGTTTTTTATGCTTTTTTTTTCCTCTCCCCATTCATTTCCTATGGGATTTTTTTGCGACGTTTTCGCTAATAATTCGCAAACCTTCGGACTAATGAGAAAGTTTTATACAAGCACGCATCGCACCATTGGTCCCGACGCGTGTGCCAACTTTGGGCCCGATCCGCCAAACCGTGCGGGACTAGTTAGGTGCCGAAGTTTTTGGGTGGCGAGGAGAACTATAACTAGAAAATTTCTAAAGAAATTTTGAGGGGGGCCACCTACTGCCCGTCTGGGGAACCGGGCCAATACGGCCCTGGCAAGTGATGTCGGGGCTCCCCAGACCAACTGCTTACGCCTTTGAGGGCTGCTGAGGGAAGGAAAGAGGGCTAGGTCATGGGCAAAGAGAGCTGTGTGCCACTTGTGCTGAAATCTGGGAAATAGACGTGCACAGCGTATGATGCAAAAGGGTAATATGGGTTGTCCATATTGAACCGCAGTGGGTAAAGCTCAGTTGGTGGGCTCCGCCCGCCTGCTAGGAGCCCTTGCAGTGATGAAAAAAATCACCAATGGCGGGCTCTGCCCGCCTGCTAAGAGCCATTGCAGTGATGAAATCACCAATGGCGGGCTCCGCCCGCCTTCTAAGAGCCATTGCAGTGATGATATCACCAATGGCGGGCTCCGCCCGCCTTCTAAGAGCCATTGCAGTGATGAAATTACAAATGGCAATGAGCAATATGCCAGAATGTATGAGTGTGTATAAGGAAGAGGCTTTTATTCTGTAGAGTCCCTGGAGTCTTATTTTGAAAGTCTATCATGGAAGTGCATCTAAAGATGGGTCATGCCCAGCAGTTATATAGAATCAATTTCCAAATGTTAAATCACTGGTTTTCCATGTTATTAGGTGAATAGTTGCTGTATTACAGAGTAAATGGGAGACTTTTATTGTGAAATTTGCTCTGGGTGTGTTTTGAAAAGGTCACTAGAGTCTAATAAAAACAACCTGGAAGAGTTTGGGTCATAATGTTGAGCCATTTGCATCAATTAATGCATTAGTATAATCTAGAGGCTTTTATTTTGTAGGGTCGCTGGAGTCTTATTTTGAAAGTCCAATAGAGTTGTGTTTATAGAAAATGTTCAGACCCGTCAATGATAGTTGATTACTTTCCAATCGTTAAATCACTCTTTTTCCATGTTATTAGGGCAGTAGATGAAGCGGAAATGGGAGGCTTTTATTTTGAAATTTGCTATAGGGTGTGTTTTAAACAGTCTCCTAGAGTCTATTCTCTAAAACGGGGTTGAGTTTGGGTCATAATGTTGAGCCATATAGGGCAATAAATATATGTAAAAAATATAGAGGCTTTTATTTTGTAGGGTCCCTGGAGTCTTATTTTGAAAGTCTATCAGTGCTGAGTGGCAAGGGAAGTGTCATGGACAGCAGTCATATAGTATCCATTTCCCAATGTTAAATCAGTCCTTTCACCCTCCATTAGATTAATATGTGCTGTTTAAAACAGCAGAGGTAAAATCTGTTTGAAGCTTGGTAACCTTGACAACGCTTAACGAGCCTCTCACTGACACAGACAACAGCTGCACTCACTATTGGTTTCTTCTTCCCAGGCTTTTTTGTATGGGAAGAACGGCACCGAACAAACGACTACTGATCAAAAACCGTATGAGTTATTCAAAAAACATTTTCACCATGAGCATCAGCAATCCTTCGACTCCAACTATACCAACTTTGGTGTATGTGTGTCATTCAGAACAATATTTATGACGACTTGAAAACACATAGTCTGATTCGTTTTTCTCCCATCTTCAACTCAAAAGGAATGGAGAAAGGCTGAAACTCATCGACTCTAGGTTGGTCTGGAGGGTTTTTAAGGAAAAGTATTAATCCTACCGTAATTCCGAAGACATTGTGTGAGTCCAGAGGTTTCAGTCTACAAACTGACCAAAAATGGTGACTGTAGCTCCAAATATGTGGCCGTGAGGGCGAGAATAAGATGTTTGATCTTAAAAAAATGGCCGCCTCACACTAAGATTTCAGCAGCTGCACTCTAGCAGGCTGCTGCAGAAGCTAACTGTCAGCTAGCTTCCAGGTGCTTACCCTCCGAACAAACGACTGCTGAGCAAAAACCGTAAAAGATATCTGAAAAATTCTTTCAGTGAAAGCAACAGCTATCCTTTGTCTCAGACTGGGGTAACCTTCATGTCTGTAGGTCTTTCACAACCCAAAACGAAGCACAAACAAAATGGTTGGCCCACCTGCTCCTCCCTTTGTTTGAACTGCAGGACCTCACTCTCACTCACCTTTTAGCTGCTAAAGCACCCCTCCGAACAAACGACTGCTGAGTAAAAACCGTAAAAGGTATCTGAAAAATTCTTTTTATCTAAGCGACAGCTATATCTTGTCTTCAATTGGAGTAACTTTCATGGCTGTAGGTCATCTACAAACTGAATGGGAAGAGAAAGAAAAAGAAAAAACGTTTCATCACACCTAAGCTTCTAATTGAGCTAGCTGCAGCAGGTCACTGTCACTCAGCTTTCAGGTGCTTAAAATGTCCTCCGAACAAACGACTGCTGAGCAAAAACCGTATGAGTTATTCAAAAAAATTTTTCACCGTGAGCGTCAGTCATCCTTCGACTCCAACTATGCCAACTTTGGTGTATGTGTGTCATTCAGAAAAATATTTATGACGAGTTTAAAACACATAGTCTGATTCGTTTTTCTCCCCTCTTCTGCTCCAAAACCAATGAAAAACGGCTCTGATTTTCATCGACTTTAGGTCGGTCTGGAGGGTTTTTAAGGAAAAGTATTAATCCTACCGTAATTCCGAAGACATTGTGTGGGTCCAGAGATTTCAGTCTACAAACTGACCAAAAATGGTGACTCTAGCTATAAATATGTGGCCGTGAGGGCGAGTTTAAAATGTTTTTTTGTGTTTAAAAAACGCCTGCCTCACACTCTAGCTTTTCAGTTGCTCCACTCTAGCAGGCTGGATTTTGCTAAAACTTTGTGGCGCTTGAGGTCTGATTATACAAAAACCGTAGCAGTTATCAACATACCGTCTTCAGTTTTAAATAGACGAAGGATTTATCTACAAACTGAGCTTCAAACTGTTTTTCTAGGTGAATGTATGCCGACACAGTGAAGTGCTGTTTTTTATGCTTTTTTTTTCCTCTCCCCATTCATTTCCTATGGGATTTTTTTGCGACGTTTTCGCTAATAATTCGCAAACCTTCGGACTAATGAGAAAGTTTTATACAAGCACACATCACCCCATTGGTCCCGACGCGTGTGCCAACTTTGGGCCCGATCCGCCAAACCGTGCGGGACTAGTTACGCGCCGAAGTTTTGGGTATACGGGAGAATTATAATAACTAGAAAATTTCTAAAGAAATTTTGAGGGGGGCCACCTACTGCCCGTCTGGGGAACCGGGCCAATACGGCCCTGGCAAGTGACGTCGGGGCTCCCCAGACCAACTGCTTACGCCTTTGAGGGCTGCTGAGGGAAGGAAAGAGGGCAAGTTCATGGGTAAAGAGAGCTGTGTGCCACTTGTGCTGAAATCTGGGAAATAGACGTGCACAGCGTATGATGCACAAGGGTAATATGGGTTGTCCATATTGAAACACAGTGGGTAAAGCCCAGTTGGCGGGCTTCGCCCGCCTGCGAGGAGCCATCTCAGTGAAGAAAAAAATCACCAATGGCGGGCTCTGCCCGCCTTCTAAGAGCCATTGCAGTGATGAAATCACCAATGGCGGGCTCCGCCCGCCTGCTAAGAGCCATTGCAGTGATGTAATCACCTTTGGCGGGCTCCGCCCGCCTTCTAAGAGCCATTGCAGTGATGAAATCACCAATGGCAATGAGCAATATGCCAGAATGTATGAGTGTGTATAAGGAAGAGGCTTTTATTCTGTAGAGTCCTTGTAGTCTTATTTTGAAAGTCTATCATGAATGTGCATCAAAAGATGGGTCACGCCCAGCAGTGATATAGAATCCATTTCCAAATGTTAAATCACTGGTTTTCCATGTTATTAGGTGAATAGTTGCTGTATTACAGAGTAAATGGGAGACTTTTATTGTGAAATTTGCTCTGGGGTGTGTTTTGAAAAGGTCACTAGAGTCTAATAAAAACAACCTGGAAGAGTTTGGGTCATAATGTTGAGCCATTTGCATCAATTAATGCATTACTATAATCTAGAGGCTTTTATTTTGTAGGGTCCCTGGAGTCTTATTTTGAAAGTCCAACAGAGTTGTGTTTATAGAAAATGTTCAGACCCGTCAATGATAGTTGATTACTTTCCAATCGTTAAATCACTCTTTTTCCATGTTATTAGGGCAGTAGATGAAGCGGAAATGGGAGGCTTTTATTTTGAAATTTGCTATAGGGTGTGTTTTAAACAGTCTCCTAGAGTCTATTCTCTAAAACGGGGTTGAGTTTGGGTCATAATGTTGAGCCATATAGGGCAATAAATATATGTAAAAAATATAGAGGCTTTTATTTTGTAGGGTCCCTGGAGTCTTATTTTGAAAGTCTATCAGTGCTGAGTGGCAAGGGAAGTGTCATGGACAGCAGTCATATAGTATCCATTTCCCAATGTTAAATCAGTCCTTTCACCCTCCATTAGATTAATATGTGCTGTTTAAAACAGCAGAGGTAAAATCTGTTTGAAGCTTGGTAACCTTGACAACGCTTAACGAGCCTCTCACTGACACAGACAACAGCTGCACTCACTATTGGTTTCTTCTTCCCAGGCTTTTTTGTATGGGAAGAACGGCACCGAACAAACGACTACTGATCAAAAACCGTATGAGTTATTCAAAAAACATTTTCACCATGAGCATCAGCAATCCTTCGACTCCAACTATACCAACTTTGGTGTATGTGTGTCATTCAGAAAAATATTTATGACGAGTTGAAAACACATAGTCTGATTCGTTTCTCTCCCATCTTCAGCTCAAAAAGAATAGAGAAAGGCTGAAACTCTCATCGACTTTAGGTTGGTCTGGAGGGTTTTTAAGGAAAAGTATTAATCCTACCGTAATTCCGAAGACATTGTGTGAGTCCAGAGGTTTCAGTCTACAAACTGACCAAAAATGGTGACTGTAGCTCCAAATATGTGGCCGTGAGGGCGAGAATAAGATGTTTGATCTTAAAAAAATGGCCGCCTCACACTAAGATTTCAGCAGCTGCACTCTAGCAGGCTGCTGCAGAAGCTAACTGTCAGCTAGCTTCCAGGTGCTTACCCTCCGAACAAACGACTGCTGAGCAAAAACCGTAAAAGATATCTGAAAAATTCTTTCAGTGAAAGCAACATCTATCCTTTGTCTCAGACTGGGGTAACCTTCATGTCTGTAGGTCTTTCACAACCCAAAACGAAGCACAAACAAAATGGTTGGCCCACCTGCTCCTCCCTTTGTTTGAACTGCAGGACCTCACTCTCACTCACCTTTTAGCTGCTAAAGCACCCCTCCGAACAAACGACTGCTGAGTAAAAACCGTAAAAGGTATCTGAAAAATTCTTTTTATCTAAGCGACAGCTATATCTTGTCTTCAATTGGAGTAACTTTCATGGCTGTAGGTCATCTACAAACTGAATGGGAAGAGAAAGAAAAAGAAAAAACGTTTCATCACACCTAAGCTTCTAATTGAGCTAGCTGCAGCAGGTCACTGTCACTCAGCTTTCAGGTGCTTAAAATGTCCTCCGAACAAACGACTGCTGAGCAAAAACCGTATGAGTTATTCAAAAAATTTTTTCACCGTGAGCGTCAGTCATCCTTCGACTCCAACTATGCCAACTTTGGTGTATGTGTGTCATTCAGAAAAATATTTATGACGAGTTTAAAACACATAGTCTGATTCGTTTTTCTCCCCTCTTCTGCTCCAAAACCAATGAAAAACGGCTCTGATTTTCATCGACTTTAGGTCGGTCTGGAGGGTTTTTAAGGAAAAGTATTAATCCTACCGTAATTCCGAAGATATTGTGTGGGTCCAGAGATTTCAGTCTACAAACTGACCAAAAATGGTGACTCTAGCTATAAATATGTGGCCGTGAGGGCGAGTTTAAAATGTTTTTTTGTGTTTAAAAAACGCCTGCCTCACACTCTAGCTTTTCAGTTGCTCCACTCTAGCAGGCTGGATTTTGCTAAAACTTTGTGGCGCTTGAGGTCTGATTATACAAAAACCGTAGCAGTTATCAACATACCGTCTTCAGTTTTAAATAGACGAAGGATTTATCTACAAACTGAGCTTCAAACTGTTTTTCTAGGTGAATGTATGGCGACACAGTGAAGTGCTGTTTTTTATGCTTTTTTTTTCCTCTCCCCATTCATTTCCTATGGGATTTTTTTGCGACGTTTTCGCTAATAATTCGCAAACCTTCGGACTAATGAGAAAGTTTTATACAAGCACACATCACCCCATTGGTCCCGACGCGTGTGCCAACTTTGGGCCCGATCCGCCAAACCATGCGGGACTAGTTACGCGCCGAAGTTTTGGGTATACGGGAGAATTATAATAACTAGAAAATTTCTAAAGAAATTTTGAGGGGGGCCACCTACTGCCCGTCTGGGGAACCGGGCCAATACGGCCCTGGCAAGTGACGTCGGGGCTCCCCAGACCAACTGCTTACGCCTTTGAGGGCTGCTGAGGGAAGGAAAGAGGGCAAGTTCATGGGCAAAGAGAGCTGTGTGCCACTTGTGCTGAAATCTGGGAAATAGACGTGCACAGCGTATGATGCACAAGGGTAATATGGGTTGTCCATATTGAAACACAGTGGGTAAAGCCCAGTTGGCGGGCTTCGCCCGCCTGCTAGGAGCCATCTCAGTGAAGAAAAAAATCACCAATGGCGGGCTCTGCCCGCCTTCTAAGAGCCATTGCAGTGATGAAATCACCAATGGCGGGCTCCGCCCGCCTGCTTAGAGCCATTGCAGTGATGTAATCACCTTTGGCGGGCTCCGCCCGCCCGTTACCATTGGCAGGCTCCGCCCGCCTTCTAAGAGCCATTGCAGTGATGAAATCACCAATGGCAATGAGCAATATGCCAGAATGTATGAGTGTGTATAAGGAAGAGGCTTTTATTCTGTAGAGTCCTTGTAGTCTTATTTTGAAAGTCTATCATGAATGTGCATCAAAAGATGGGTCACGCCCAGCAGTGATATAGAATCCATTTCCAAATGTTAAATCACTGGTTTTCCATGTTATTAGGTGAATAGTTGCTGTATTACAGCGTAAATGGGAGACTTTTATTGTGAAATTTCCTCTGGGGTGTGTTTTGAAAAGGTCACTAGAGTCTAATAAAAACAACCTGGAAGAGTTTGGGTCATAATGTTGAGCCATTTGCATCAATTAATGCATTAGTATAATCTAGAGGCTTTTATTTTGTAGGGTCCCTGGAGTCTTATTTTGAAAGTCCAACAGAGTTGTGTTTATAGAAAATGTTCAGACCCGTCAATGATAGTTGATTACTTTCCAATCGTTAAATCACTCTTTTTCCATGTTATTAGGGCAGTAGATGAAGCGGAAATGGGAAGCTTTTATTTTGAAATTTGCTATAGGGTGTGTTTTAAACAGTCTCCTAGAGTCTATTCTCTAAAACGGGGTTGAGTTTGGGTCATAATGTTGAGCCATATAGGGCAATAAATATATGTAAAAAATATAGAGGCTTTTATTTTGTAGGGTCCCTGGAGTCTTATTTTGAAAGTCTATCAGTGCTGAGTGGCAAGGGAAGTGTCATGGACAGCAGTCATATAGTATCCATTTCCCAATGTTAAATCAGTCCTTTCACCCTCCATTAGATTAATATGTGCTGTTTAAAACAGCAGAGGTAAAATCTGTTTGAAGCTTGGTAACCTTGACAACGCTTAACGAGCCTCTCACTGACACAGACAACAGCTGCACTCACTATTGGTTTCTTCTTCCCAGGCTTTTTTGTATGGGAAGAACGGCACCGAACAAACGACTACTGATCAAAAACCGTATGAGTTATTCAAAAAACATTTTCACCATGAGCATCAGCAATCCTTCGACTCCAACTATACCAACTTTGGTGTATGTGTGTCATTCAGAAACATATTTATGACGAGTTGAAAACACATAGTCTGATTCGTTTCTCTCCCATCTTCAGCTCAAAAAGAATAGAGAAAGGCTGAAACTCTCATCGACTTTAGGTTGGTCTGGAGGGTTTTTAAGGAAAAGTATTAATCCTACCGTAATTCCGAAGACATTGTGTGAGTCCAGAGGTTTCAGTCTACAAACTGACCAAAAATGGTGACTGTAGCTCCAAATATGTGGCCGTGAGGGCGAGAATAAGATGTTTGATCTTAAAAAAATGGCCGCCTCACACTAAGATTTCAGCAGCTGCACTCTAGCAGGCTGCTGCAGAAGCTAACTGTCAGCTAGCTTCCAGGTGCTTACCCTCCGAACAAACGACTGCTGAGCAAAAACCGTAAAAGATATCTGAAAAATTCTTTCAGTGAAAGCAACATCTATCCTTAGTCTCAGACTGGGGTAACCTTCATGTCTGTAGGTCTTTCACAACCCAAAACGAAGCACAAACAAAATGGTTGGCCCACCTGCTCCTCCCTTTGTTTGAACTGCAGGACCTCAGTCTCACTCACCTTTTAGCTGCTAAAGCACCCCTCCGAACAAACGACTGCTGAGTAAAAACCGTAAAAGGTATCTGAAAAATTCTTTTTATCTAAGCGACAGCTATATCTTGTCTTCAATTGGAGTAACTTTCATGGCTGTAGGTCATCTACAACCTGAATGGGAAGAGAAAGAAAAAGAAAAAACGTTTCATCACACCTAAGCTTCTAATTGAGCTAGCTGCAGCAGGTCACTCTCACTCAGCTTTCAGGTGCTTAAAATGTCCTCCGAACAAACGACTGCTGAGCAAAAACCGTATGAGTTATTCAAAAAATTTTTTCACCGTGAGCGTCAGTCATCCTTCGACTCCAACTATGCCAACTTTGGTGTATGTGTGTCATTCAGAAAAATATTTATGACGAGTTTAAAACACATAGTCTGATTCGTTTTTCTCCCCTCTTCTGCTCCAAAACCAATGAAAAACGGCTCTGATTTTCATCGACTTAAGGTCGGTCTGGAGGGTTTTTAAGGAAAAGTATTAATCCTACCGTAATTCCGAAGATATTGTGTGGGTCCAGAGATTTCAGTCTACAAACTGACCAAAAATGGTGACTCTAGCTATAAATATGTGGCCGTGAGGGCGAGTTTAAAATGTTTTTTTGTGTTTAAAAAACGCCTGCCTCACACTCTAGCTTTTCAGTTGCTCCACTCTAGCAGGCTGGATTTTGCTAAAACTTTGTGGCGCTTGAGGTCTGATTATACAAAAACCGTAGCAGTTATCAACATACCGTCTTCAGTTTTAAATAGACGAAGGATTTATCTACAAACTGAGCTTCAAACTGTTTTTCTAGGTGAATGTATGCCGACACAGTGAAGTGCTGTTTTTTATGCTTTTTTTTTCTCTCCCCATTCATTTCCTATGGGATTTTTTTGCGACGTTTTCGCTAATAATTCGCAAACCTTCGGACTAATGAGAAAGTTTTATACAAGCACACATCACCCCATTGGTCCCGACGCGTGTGCCAACTTTGGGCCCGATCCGCCAAACCGTACGGGACTAGTTACGTGCCGAAGTTTTGGGTATACGGGAGAATTATAATAACTAGAAAATTTCTAAAGAAATTTTGAGGGGGGCCACCTACTGCCCGTCTGGGGAACCGGGCCAATACGGCCCTGGCAAGTGACGTCGGGGCTCCCCAGACCAACTGCTTACGCCTTTGAGGGCTGCTGAGGGAAGGAAAGAGGGCAAGTTCATGGGCAAAGAGAGCTGTGTGCCACTTGTGCTGAAATCTGGGAAATAGACGTGCACAGCGTATGATGCACAAGGGTAATATGGGTTGTCCATATTGAAACACAGTGGGTAAAGCCCAGTTGGCGGGCTTTGCCCGCCTGCTAGGAGCCATCTCAGTGAAGAAAAAAATCACCAATGGCGGGCTCTGCCCGCCTTCTAAGAGCCATTGCAGTGATGAAATCACCAATGGCGGGCTCTGCCCGCCTGCTAAGAGCCATTGCAGTGATGTAATCACCTTTGGCGGGCTCCGCCCGCCTGTTACCATTGGCGGGCTCCGCCCGCCTTCTAAGAGCCATTGCAGTGATGAAATCACCAATGGCAATGAGCAATATGCCAGAATGTATGAGTGTGTATAAGGAAGAGGCTTTTATTCTGTAGAGTCCTTGTAGTCTTATTTTGAAAGTCTATCATGAATGTGCATCAAAAGATGGGTCACGCCCAGCAGTGATATAGAATCCATTTCCAAATGTGAAATCACTGGTTTTCCATGTTATTAGGTGAATAGTTGCTGTATTACAGAGTAAATGGGAGACTTTTATTGTGAAATTTGCTCTGGGTGTGTTTTGAAAAGGTCACTAGAGTCTAATAAAAACAACCTGGAAGAGTTTGGGTCATAATGTTGAGCCATTTGCATCAATTAATGCATTAGTATAATCTAGAGGCTTTTATTTTGTAGGGTCCCTGGAGTCTTATTTTGAAAGTCCAACAGAGTTGTGTTTATAGAAAATGTTCAGACCCGTCAATGATAGTTGATTACTTTCCAATCGTTAAATCACTCTTTTTCCATGTTATTAGGGCAGTAGATGAAGCGGAAATGGGAGGCTTTTATTTTGAAATTTGCTATAGGGTGTGTTTTAAACAGTCTCCTAGAGTCTATTCTCTAAAACGGGGTTGAGTTTGGGTCATAATGTTGAGCCATATAGGGCAATAAATATATGTAAAAAATATAGAGGCTTTTATTTTGTAGGGTCCCTGGAGTCTTATTTTGAAAGTCTATCAGTGCTGAGTGGCAAGGGAAGTGTCATGGACAGCAGTCATATAGTATCCATTTCCCAATGTTAAATCAGTCCTTTCACCCTCCATTAGATTAATATGTGCTGTTTAAAACAGCAGAGGTAAAATCTGTTTGAAGCTTGGTAACCTTGACAACGCTTAACGAGCCTCTCACTGACACAGACAACAGCTGCACTCACTATTGGTTTCTTCTTCCCAGGCTTTTTTGTATGGGAAGAACGGCACCGAACAAACGACTACTGATCAAAAACCGTATGAGTTATTCAAAAAACATTTTCACCATGAGCATCAGCAATCCTTCGACTCCAACTATACCAACTTTGGTGTATGTATGTCATTCAGAAAAATATTTATGACGAGTTGAAAACACATAGTCTGATTCGTTTCTCTCCCATCTTCAGCTCAAAAAGAATAGAGAAAGGCTGAAACTCTCATCGACTTTAGGTTGGTCTGGAGGGTTTTTAAGGAAAAGTATTAATCCTACCGTAATTCCGAAGACATTGTGTGAGTCCAGAGGTTTCAGTCTACAAACTGACCAAAAATGGTGACTGTAGCTCCAAATATGTGGCCGTGAGGGCGAGAATAAGATGTTTGATCTGAAAAAAATGGCCGCCTCACACTAAGATTTCAGCAGCTGCACTCTAGCAGGCTGCTGCAGAAGCTAACTGTCAGCTAGCTTCCAGGTGCTTACCCTCCGAACAAACGACTGCTGAGCAAAAACCGTAAAAGATATCTGAAAAATTCTTTCAGTGAAAGCAACATCTATCCTTTGTCTCAGACTGGGGTAACCTTCATGTCTGTAGGTCTTTCACAACCCAAAACGAAGCACAAACAAAATGGTTGGCCCACCTGCTCCTCCCTTTCTTTTAACTGCAGGACCTCACTCTCACTCACCTTTTAGCTGCTAAAGCACCCCTCCGAACAAACGACTGCTGAGGAAAAACCGTAAAAGGTATCTGAAAAATTCTTTTTATCTAAGCGACAGCTATATCTTGTCTTCGATTGGAGTAACTTTCATGGCTGTAGGTCATCTACAACCTGAATGGGAAGAGAAAGAAAAAGAAAAAACGTTTCATCACACCTAAGCTTCTAATTGAGCTAGCTGCAGCAGGTCACTGTCACTCAGCTTTCAGGTGCTTAAAATGTCCTCCGAACAAACGACTGCTGAGCAAAAACCGTATGAGTTATTCCAAAAATTTTTTTCACCGTGAGCGTCAGTCATCCTTCGACTCCAACTATGCCAACTTTGGTGTATGTGTGTCATTCAGAAAAATATTTATGACGAGTTTAAAACACATAGTCTGATTCGTTTTTCTCCCCTCTTCTGCTCCAAAACCAATGAAAAACAGCTCTGATTTTCATCGACTTTAGGTCGGTCTGGAGGGTTTTTAAGGAAAAGTATTAATCCTACCGTAATTCCGAAGATATTGTGTGGGTCCAGAGATTTCAGTCTACAAACTGACCAAAAATGGTGACTCTAGCTATAAATATGTGGCCGTGAGGGCGAGTTTAAAATGTTTTTTTGTGTTTAAAAAACGCCTGCCTCACACTCTAGCTTTTCAGTTGCTCCACTCTAGCAGGCTGGATTTTGCTAAAACTTTGTGGCGCTTGAGGTCTGATTATACAAAAACCGTAGCAGTTATCAACATACCGTCTTCAGTTTTAAATAGACGAAGGATTTATCTACAAACTGAGCTTCAAACTGTTTTTCTAGGTGAATGTATGCCGACACAGTGAAGTGCTGTTTTTTATGCTTTTTTTTTCCTCTCCCCATTCATTTCCTATGGGATTTTTTTGCGACGTTTTCGCTAATAATTCGCAAACCTTCGGACTAATGAGAAAGTTTTATACAAGCACACATCACCCCATTGGTCCCGACGCGTGTGCCAACTTTGGGCCCGATCCGCCAAACCGTGCGGGACTAGTTACGCGCCGAAGTTTTGGGTATACGGGAGAATTATAATAATAATAATAATACGCGGAATAAATATGTGCAATAGTAGTAGGTGGGCCATGCCTTCGGCATGTGGCCCCCCAATAATAATAATACGCGGAATAAATATGTGCAATAGTAGTAGGTGGGCCATGCCTTCGGCATGTGGCCCCCCAATAATACGCGGAATAAATATGTGCAATAGTAGTAGGTGGGCCATGCCTTCGGCATGTGGCCCCCCAATAACTAGAAAATTTCTAAAGAAATTTTGAGGGGGGCCACCTACTGCCCGTCTGGGGAACAGGGCCAATACGGCCCTGGCAAGTGACGTCGGGGCTCCCCAGACCAACTGCTTACGCCTTTGAGGGCTGCTGAGGGAAGGAAAGAGGGCTAGGTCATGGGCAAAGAGAGCTGTGTGCCACTTGTGCTGAAATCTGGGAAATAGACGTGCACAGCGTATGATGCAAAAGGGTAATATGGGTTGTCCATATTGAACCGCAGTGGGTAAAGCCCAGTTGGTGGGCTCCGCCCGCCTGCTAGGAGCCCTTGCAGCGATGAAAAAAATCACCAATGGCGGGCTCTGCCCGCCTGCTAAGAGCCATTGCAGTGATGAAATCACCAATGGCGGGCTCCGCCCGCCTTCTAAGAGCCATTGCAGTGATGAAATCACCAATGGCGGGCTCCGCCCGCCTTCTAAGAGCCATTGCAGTGATGAAATTACAAATGGCAATGAGCAATATGCCAGAATGTATGAGTGTGTATAAGGAAGAGGCTTTTATTCTGTAGAGTCCCTGGAGTCTTATTTTGAAAGTCTATCATGGAAGTGCATCTAAAGATGGGTCATGCCCAGCAGTTATATAGAATCAATTTCCAAATGTTAAATCACTGGTTTTCCATGTTATTAGGTGAATAGTTGCTGTATTACAGAGTAAATGGGAGACTTTTATTGTGAAATTTGCTCTGGGTGTGTTTTGAAAAGGTCACTAGAGTCTAATAAAAACAACCTGGAAGAGTTTGGGTCATAATGTTGAGCCATTTGCATCAATTAATGCATTAGTATAATCTAGAGGCTTTTATTTTGTAGGGTCGCTGGAGTCTTATTTTGAAAGTCCAACAGAGTTGTGTTTATAGAAAATGTTCAGACCCGTCAATGATAGTTGATTACTTTCCAATCGTTAAATCACTCTTTTTCCATGTTATTAGGGCAGTAGATGAAGCGGAAATGGGAGGCTTTTATTTTGAAATTTGCTATAGGGTGTGTTTTAAACAGTCTCCTAGAGTCTATTCTCTAAAACGGGGTTGAGTTTGGGTCATAATGTTGAGCCATATAGGGCAATAAATATATGTAAAAAATATAAAGGCTTTTATTTTGTAGGGTCCCTGGAGTCTTATTTTGAAAGTCTATCAGTGCTGAGTGGCAAGGGAAGTGTCATGGACAGCAGTCATATAGTATCCATTTCCCAATGTTAAATCAGTCCTTTCACCCTCCATTAGATTAATATGTGCTGTTTAAAACAGCAGAGGTAAAATCTGTTTGAAGCTTGGTAACCTTGACAACGCTTAACGAGCCTCTCACTGACACAGACAACAGCTGCACTCACTATTGGTTTCTTCTTCCCAGGCTTTTTTGTATGGGAAGAACGGCACCGAACAAACGACTATTGATCAAAAACCATATGAGTTATTCAAAAAACATTTTCACCATGAGCATCAGCAATCCTTCGACTCCAACTATACCAACTTTGGTGTATGTGTGTCATTCAGAACAATATTTATGACGACTTGAAAACACATAGTCTGATTCGTTTTTCTCCCATCTTCAGCTCAAAAAGAATGGAGAAAGGCTGAAACTCATCGACTTTAGGTTGGTCTGGAGGGTTTTTAAGGAAAAGTATTAATCCTACCGTAATTCCGAAGACATTGTGTGAGTCCAGAGGTTTCAGTCTACAAACTGACCAAAAATGGTGACTGTAGCTCCAAATATGTGGCCGTGAGGGCGAGAATAAGATGTTTGATCTTAAAAAAATGGCCGCCTCACACTAAGATTTCAGCAGCTGCACTCTAGCAGGCTGCTGCAGAAGCTAACTGTCAGCTAGCTTCCAGGTGCTTACCCTCCGAACAAACGACTGCTGAGCAAAAACCGTAAAAGATATCTGAAAAATTCTTTCAGTGAAAGCAACATCTATCCTTTGTCTCAGACTGGGGTAACCTTCATGTCTGTAGGTCTTTCACAACCCAAAACGAAGCACAAACAAAATGGTTGGCCCACCTGCTCCTCCCTTTGTTTGAACTGCAGGACCTCACTCTCACTCACCTTTTAGCTGCTAAAGCACCCCTCCGAACAAACGACTGCTGAGTAAAAACCGTAAAAGGTATCTGAAAAATTCTTTTTATCTAAGCGACAGCTATATCTTGTCTTCAATTGGAGTAACTTTCATGGCTGTAGGTCATCTACAAACTGAATGGGAAGAGAAAGAAAAAGAAAAAACGTTTCATCACACCTAAGCTTCTAATTGAGCTAGCTGCAGCAGGTCACTGTCACTCAGCTTTCAGGTGCTTAAAATGTCCTCCGAACAAACGACTGCTGAGCAAAAACCGTATGAGTTATTCAAAAAAATGTTTCACCGTGAGCGTCAGTCATCCTTCGACTCCAACTATGCCAACTTTGGTGTATGTGTGTCATTCAGAAAAATATTTATGACGAGTTTAAAACACATAGTCTGATTCGTTTTTCTCCCCTCTTCTGCTCCAAAACCAATGAAAAACGGCTCTGATTTTCATCGACTTTAGGTCGGTCTGGAGGGTTTTTAAGGAAAAGTATTAATCCTACCGTAATTCCGAAGATATTGTGTGGGTCCAGAGATTTCAGTCTACAAACTGACCAAAAATGGTGACTCTAGCTATAAATATGTGGCCGTGAGGGCGAGTTTAAAATGTTTTTTTGTGTTTAAAAAACGCCTGCCTCACACTCTAGCTTTTCAGTTGCTCCACTCTAGCAGGCTGGATTTTGCTAAAACTTTGTGGCGCTTGAGGTCTGATTATACAAAAACCATAGCAGTTATCAACATACCGTCTTCAGTTTTAAATAGACGAAGGATTTATCTACAAACTGAGCTTTAAACTGTTTTTCTAGGTGAATGTATGCCGACACAGTGAAGCGCTGTTTTTTATGCTTTTTTTTCCCTCTCCCCATTCATTTCCTATGGGATTTTTTTGCGACGTTTTCGCTAATAATTCGCAAACCTTCGGACTAATGAGAAAGTTTTATACAAGCACGCATCGCACCATTGGTCCCGACGCGTGTGCCAACTTTGGGCCCGATCCGCCAAACCGTGCGGGACTAGTTACGTGCCGAAGTTTTGGGTATACGGGAGAATTATAATAACTAGAAAATTTCTAAAGAAATTTTGAGGGGGGCCACCTACTGCCCGTCTGGGGAACCGGGCCAATACGGCCCTGGCAAGTGACTTCGGGGCTCCCCAGACCAACTGCTTACGCCTTTGAGGGCTGCTGAGGGAAGGAAAGAGGGCAAGTTTATGGGCAAAGAGAGCTGTGTGCCACTTGTGCTGAAATCTGGGAAATAGACGTGCACAGCGTATGATGCACAAGGGTAATATGGGTTGTCCATATTGAAACACAGTGGGTAAAGCCCAGTTTGCGGGCTTCGCCCGCCTTCTGGGATCCATCTCAGTGAAGAAAAAAATCACCAATGGCGGGCTCTGCCCGCCTTCTAAGAGCCATTGCAGTGATGAAATCACCAATGGCGGGCTCCGCCCGCCTGCTAAGAGCCATTGCAGTGATGTAATCACCTTTGGCGGGCTCCGCCCGCCTGTTACCATTGGCGGGCTCCGCCCGCCTTCTAAGAGCCATTGCAGTGATGAAATCACCAATGGCAATGAGCAATATGCCAGAATGTATGAGTGTGTATAAGGAAGAGGCTTTTATTCTGTAGAGTCCTTGTAGTCTTATTTTGAAAGTCTATCATGAATGTGCATCAAAAGATGGGTCACGCCCAGCAGTGATATAGAATCCATTTCCAAATGTGAAATCACTGGTTTTCCATGTTATTAGGTGAATAGTTGCTGTATTACAGAGTAAATGGGAGACTTTTATTGTGAAATTTGCTCTGGGTGTGTTTTGAAAAGGTCACTAGAGTCTAATAAAAACAACCTGGAAGAGTTTGGGTCATAATGTTGAGCCATTTGCATCAATTAATGCATTAGTATAATCTAGAGGCTTTTATTTTGTAGGGTCCCTGGAGTCTTATTTTGAAAGTCCAACAGAGTTGTGTTTATAGAAAATGTTCAGACCCGTCAATGATAGTTGATTACTTTCCAATCGTTAAATCACTCTTTTTCCATGTTATTAGGGCAGTAGATGAAGCGGAAATGGGAGGCTTTTATTTTGAAATTTGCTATAGGGTGTGTTTTAAACAGTCTCCTAGAGTCTATTCTCTAAAACGGGGTTGAGTTTGGGTCATAATATTGAGCCATATAGGGCAATAAATATATGTAAAAAATATAGAGGCTTTTATTTTGTAGGGTCCCTGGAGTCTTATTTTGAAAGTCTATCAGTGCTGAGTGGCAAGGGAAGTGTCATGGACAGCAGTCATATAGTATCCATTTCCCAATGTTAAATCAGTCCTTTCACCCTCCATTAGATTAATATGTGCTGTTTAAAACAGCAGAGGTAAAATCTGTTTGAAGCTTGGTAACCTTGACAACGCTTAACGAGCCTCTCACTGACACAGACAACAGCTGCACTCACTATTGGTTTCTTCTTCCCAGGCTTTTTTGTATGGGAAGAACGGCAACGAAAACAAACGACTACTGATCAAAAACCGTATGAGTTATTCAAAAAACATTTTCACCATGAGCATCAGCAATCCTTCGACTCCAAGTATACCAACTTTGGTGTATGTGTGTCATTCAGAACAATATTTATGACGACTTGAAAACACATAGTCTGATTCGTTTCTCTCCCATCTTCAGCTCAAAAAGAATGGAGAAAGGCTGAAACTCATCGACTTTAGGTTGGTCTGGAGGGTTTTTAAGGAAAAGTATTAATCCTACCGTAATTCCGAAGACATTGTGTGAGTCCAGAGGTTTCAGTCTACAAACTGACCAAAAATGGTGACTGTAGCTCCAAATATGTGGCCGTGAGGGCGAGAATAAGATGTTTGATCTTAAAAAAATGGCCGCCTCACACTAAGATTTCAGCAGCTGCACTCTAGCAGGCTGCTGCAGAAGCTAACTGTCAGCTAGCTTCCAGGTGCTTACCCTCCGAACAAACGACTGCTGAGCAAAAACCGTAAAAGATATCTGAAAAATTCTTTCAGTGAAAGCAACATCTATCCTTTGTCTCAGACTGGGGTAACCTTCATGTCTGTAGGTCTTTCACAACCCAAAACGAAGCACAAACAAAATGGTTGGCCCACCTGCTCCTCCCTTTGTTTGAACTGCAGGACCTCACTCTCACTCACCTTTTAGCTGCTAAAGCACCCCTCCGAACAAACGACTGCTGAGTAAAAACCGTAAAAGGTGTCTGAAAAATTCTTTTTATCTAAGCGACAGCTATATCTTGTCTTCAATTGGAGTAACTTTCATGGCTGTAGGTCATCTACAAACTGAATGGGAAGAGAAAGAAAAAGAAAAAACGTTTCATCACACCTAAGCTTCTAATTGAGCTAGCTGCAGCAGGTCACTGTCACTCAGCTTTCAGGTGCTTAAAATGTCCTCCGAACAAACGACTGCTGAGCAAAAACCGTATGAGTTATTCAAAAAATTTTTTCACCGTGAGCGTCAGTCATCCTTCGACTCCAACTATGCCAACTTTGGTGTATGTGTGTCATTCAGAAAAATATTTATGACGAGTTTAAAACACATAGTCGGATTCGTTTTTCTCCCCTCTTCTGCTCCAAAACCAATGAAAAACGGCTCTGATTTTCATCGACTTTAGGTCGGTCTGGAGGGTTTTTAAGGAAAAGTATTAATCCTACCGTAATTCCGAAGATATTGTGTGGGTCCAGAGATTTCAGTCTACAAACTGACCAAAAATGGTGACTCTAGCTATAAATATGTGGCCGTGAGGGCGAGTTTAAAATGTTTTTTTGTGTTTAAAAAACGCCTGCCTCACACTCTAGCTTTTCAGTTGCTCCACTCTAGCAGGTTGGATTTTGCTAAAACTTTGTGGCGCTTGAGGTCTGATTATACAAAAACCGTAGCAGTTATCAACATACCGTCTTCAGTTTTAAATAGACGAAGGATTTATCTACAAACTGAGCTTCAAACTGTTTTTCTAGGTGAATGTATGGCGACACAGTGAAGTGCTGTTTTTTATGCTTTTTTTTTCCTCTCCCCATTCATTTCCTATGGGATTTTTTTGCGACGTTTTCGCTAATAATTCGCAAACCTTCGGACTAATGAGAAAGTTTTATACAAGCACACATCACCCCATTGGTCCCGACGCGTGTGCCAACTTTGGGCTCGATCCGCCAAACCGTGCAGGACTAGTTACGCGCCGAAGTTTTGGGTATACGGGAGAATTATAATAACTAGAAAATTTCTAAAGAAATTTTGAGGGGGGCCACCTACTGCCCGTCTGGGGAACAGGGCCAATACGGCCCTGGCAAGTGATGTCGGGGCTCCCCAGACCAACTGCTTACGCCTTTGAGGGCTGCTGAGGGAAGGAAAGAGGGCTAGGTCATGGGCAAAGAGAGCTGTGTGCCACTTGTGCTGAAATCTGGGAAATAGACGTGCACAGCGTATGATGCAAAAGGGTAATATGGGTTGTCCATATTGAACCGCAGTGGGTAAAGCTCAGTTGGTGGGCTCCGCCCGCCTGCTAGGAGCCCTTGCAGCGATGAAAAAAATCACCAATGGCGGGCTCTGCCCGCCTGCTAAGAGCCATTGCAGTGATGAAATCACCAATGGCAATGAGCAATATGCCAGAATGTATGAGTGTGTATAAGGAAGAGGCTTTTATTCTGTAGAGTCCCTGGAGTCTTATTTTGAAAGTCTATCATGGAAGTGCATCTAAAGATGGGTCATGCCCAGCAGTTATATAGAATCAATTTCCAAATGTTAAATCACTGGTTTTCCATGTTATTAGGTGAATAGTTGCTGTATTACAGAGTAAATGGGAGACTTTTATTGTGAAATTTGCTCTGGGTGTGTTTTGAAAAGGTCACTAGAGTCTAATAAAAACAACCTGGAAGAGTTTGGGTCATAATGTTGAGCCATTTGCATCAATTAATGCATTAGTATAATCTAGAGGCTTTTATTTTGTAGGGTCGCTGGAGTCTTATTTTGAAAGTCCAACAGAGTTGTGTTTATAGAAAATGTTCAGACCCGTCAATGATAGTTGATTACTTTCCAATCGTTAAATCACTGTTTTTCCATGTTATTAGGGCAGTAGATGAAGCGGAAATGGGAGGCTTTTATTTTGAAATTTGCTATAGGGTGTGTTTTAAACAGTCTCCTAGAGTCTATTCTCTAAAACGGGGTTGAGTTTGGGTCATAATATTGAGCCATATAGGGCAATAAATATATGTAAAAAATATAGAGGCTTTTATTTTGTAGGGTCCCTGGAGTCTTATTTTGAAAGTCTATCAGTGCTGAGTGGCAAGGGAAGTGTCCTGGACAGCAGTCATATAGTATCCATTTCCCAATGTTAAATCAGTCCTTTCACCCTCCATTAGATTAATATGTGCTGTTTAAAACAGCAGAGGTAAAATCTGTTTGAAGCTTGGTAACCTTGACAACGCTTAACGAGCCTCTCACTGACACAGACAACAGCTGCACTCACTATTGGTTTCTTCTTCCCAGGCTTTTTTGTATGGGAAGAACGGCAACGAAAACAAACGACTACTGATCAAAAACCGTATGAGTTATTCAAAAAACATTTTCACCATGAGCATCAGCAATCCTTCGACTCCAAGTATACCAACTTTGGTGTATGTGTGTCATTCAGAACAATATTTATGACGACTTGAAAACACATAGTCTGATTCGTTTCTCTTCCATCTTCAGCTCAAAAAGAATGGAGAAAGGCTGAAACTCATCGACTTTAGGTTGGTCTGGAGGGTTTTTAAGGAAAAGTATTAATCCTACCGTAATTCCGAAGACATTGTGTGAGTCCAGAGGTTTCAGTCTACAAACTGACCAAAAATGGTGACTGTAGCTCCAAATATGTGGCCGTGAGGGCGAGAATAAGATGTTTGATCTTAAAAAAATGGCCGCCTCACACTAAGATTTCAGCAGCTGCACTCTAGCAGGCTGCTGCAGAAGCTAACTGTCAGCTAGCTTCCAGGTGCTTACCCTCCGAACAAACGACTGCTGAGCAAAAACCGTAAAAGATATCTGAAAAATTCTTTCAGTGAAAGCAACATCTATCCTTTGTCTCAGACTGGGGTAACCTTCATGTCTGTAGGTCTTTCACAACCCAAAACGAAGCACAAACAAAATGGTTGGCCCACCTGCTCCTCCCTTTGTTTGAACTGCAGGACCTCACTCTCACTCACCTTTTAGCTGCTAAAGCACCCCTCCGAACAAACGACTGCTGAGTAAAAACCGTAAAAGGTGTCTGAAAAATTCTTTTTATCTAAGCGACAGCTATATCTTGTCTTCAATTGGAGTAACTTTCATGGCTGTAGGTCATCTACAAACTGAATGGGAAGAGAAAGAAAAAGAAAAAACGTTTCATCACACCTAAGCTTCTAATTGAGCTAGCTGCAGCAGGTCACTGTCACTCAGCTTTCAGGTGCTTAAAATGTCCTCCGAACAAACGACTGCTGAGCAAAAACCGTATGAGTTATTCAAAAATTTTTTTCACCGTGAGCGTCAGTCATCCTTCGACTCCAACTATGCCAACTTTGGTGTATGTGTGTCATTCAGAAAAATATTTATGACGAGTTTAAAACACATAGTCGGATTCGTTTTTCTCCCCTCTTCTGCTCCAAAACCAATGAAAAACGGCTCTGATTTTCATCGACTTTAGGTCGGTCTGGAGGGTTTTTAAGGAAAAGTATTAATCCTACCGTAATTCCGAAGATATTGTGTGGGTCCAGAGATTTCAGTCTACAAACTGACCAAAAATGGTGACTCTAGCTATAAATATGTGGCCGTGAGGGCGAGTTTAAAATGTTTTTTTGTGTTTAAAAAACGCCTGCCTCACACTCTAGCTTTTCAGTTGCTCCACTCTAGCAGGCTGGATTTTGCTAAAACTTTGTGGCGCTTGAGGTCTGATTATACAAAAACCGTAGCAGTTATCAACATACCGTCTTCAGTTTTAAATAGACGAAGGATTTATCTACAAACTGAGCTTCAAACTGTTTTTCTAGGTGAATGTATGGCGACACAGTGAAGTGCTGTTTTTTATGCTTTTTTTTTCCTCTCCCCATTCATTTCCTATGGGATTTTTTTGCGACGTTTTCGCTAATAATTCGCAAACCTTCGGACTAATGAGAAAGTTTTATACAAGCACACATCACCCCATTGGTCCCGACGCGTGTGCCAACTTTGGGCCCGATCCGCCAAACCGTGCGGGACTAGTTACGTGCCGAAGTTTTGGGTATACGGGAGAATTATAATAATAATAATACGCGGAATAAATATGTGCAATAGTAGTAGGTGGGCCATGCCTTCGGCATGTGGCCCCCCAACTAGAAAATTTCTAAAGAAATTTTGAGGGGGGCCACCTACTGCCCGTCTGGGGAACCGGGCCAAAACGGCCCTGGCAAGTGACGTCGGGGCTCCCCAGACCAACTGCTTACGCCTTTGAGGGCTGCTGAGGGAAGGAAAGAGGGCAAGTTCATGGGCAAAGAGAGCTGTGTGCCACTTGTGCTGAAATCTGGGAAATAGACGTGCACAGCGTATGATGCACAAGGGTAATATGGGTTGTCCATATTGAAACACAGTGGGTAAAGCCCAGTTGGCGGGCTTCGCCCGCCTGCTAGGAGCCATCTCAGTGAAGAAAAAAATCACCAATGGCGGGCTCTGCCCGCCTTCTAAGAGCCATTGCAGTGATGAAATCACCAATGGCGGGCTCCGCCCGCCTGCTAAGAGCCATTGCAGTGATGTAATCACCTTTGGCGGGCTCCGCCCGCCTGTTACCATTGGCGGGCTCCGCCCGCCTTCTAAGAGCCATTGCAGTGATGAAATCACCAATGGCAATGAGCAATATGCCAGAATGTATGAGTGTGTATAAGGAAGAGGCTTTTATTCTGTAGAGTCCTTGTAGTCTTATTTTGAAAGTCTATCATGAATGTGCATCAAAAGATGGGTCACGCCCAGCAGTGATATAGAATCCATTTCCAAATGTTAAATCACTGGTTTTCCATGTTATTAGGTGAATAGTTGCTGTATTACAGAGTAAATGGGAGACTTTTATTGTGAAATTTGCTCTGGGGTGTGTTTTGAAAAGGTCACTAGAGTCTAATAAAAACAACCTGGAAGAGTTTGGGTCATAATGTTGAGCCATTTGCATCAATTAATGCATTAGTATAATCTAGAGGCTTTTATTTTGTAGGGTCCCTGGAGTCTTATTTTGAAAGTCCAACAGAGTTGTGTTTATAGAAAATGTTCAGACCCGTCAATGATAGTTGATGACTTTCCAATCGTTAAATCACTCTTTTTCCATTTTATTAGGGCAGTAGATGAAGCGGAAATGGGAGGCTTTTATTTTGAAATTTGCCATAGGGTGTGTTTTAAACAGTCTCCTAGAGTCTATTCTCTAAAATGGGGTTGAGTTTGGGTCATAATGTTGAGCCATATAGGGCAATAAATATATGTAAAAAATATAGAGGCTTTTATTTTGAAGGGTCCCTGGAGTCTTATTTTGAAAGTCTATCAGTGCTGAGTGGCAAGGGAAGTGTCATGGACGGCAGTCATATAGTATCCATTTCCCAATGTTAAATCAGTGCTTTCACCCTCCATTAGATTAATATGTGCTGTTTAAAACAGCAGAGGTAAAATCTGTTTGAAGCTTGGTAACCTTGACAACGCTTAATGAGCCTCTCACTGACACAGACAACAGCTGCACTCACTATTGGTTTCTTCTTCCCAGGCTTTTTTGTATGGGAAGAACGGCACCAAACAAACGACTGCTGAGCAAAAACCGTATGAGTTATTAAAAAAAAAAATTTCACCATGAGCATCAGCAATCCTTCGACTCCAACTATACCAACTTTGGTGTATGTGTGTCATTCAGAACAATATTTATGACGACTTGAAAACACATAGTCTGATTCGTTTTTCTCCCATCTTCAGCTTAAAAAGAATGGAGAAAGGCTGAAACTCATCGACTTTAGGTTGGTCTGGAGGGTTTTTAAGGAAAAGTATTAATCCTACCGTAATTCCGAAGACATTGTGTGAGTCCAGAGGTTTCAGTCTACAAACTGACCAAAAATGGTGACTGTAGGTCCAAATATGTGGCCGTGAGGGCGAGAATAAGATGTTTGATCTTAAAAAAATGGCCGCCTCACACTAAGATTTCAGCAGCTGCACTCTAGCAGGCTGCTGCAGAAGCTAACTGTCAGCTAGCTTCCAGGTGCTTACCCTCCGAACAAACGACTGCTGAGCAAAAACCGTAAAAGGTATCTGAAAAATTCTTTCAGTGAAAGCAACATCTATCCTTTGTCTCAGACTGGGGTAACCTTCATGTCTGTAGGTCTTTCACAACCCAAAACGAAGCAAAAACAAAATGGTTGGCCCACCTGCTCCTCCCTTTCTTTTAACTGCAGGACCTCACTCTCACTCACCTTTCAGCTGCTAAAGCACCCCTCTGAACAAACGACTGCTGAGTAAAAACCATAAAAGGTATCTCAAAAATTATTTTTATCTAAGCGACAGCTATATCTTGTCTTCAATTGGAGTAACTTTCATGGCTGTAGGTCATCTACAAACTGAACGGGAAGAGAAAGAAAAAGAAAAAACGTTTCGTCACACATGAGCTTCTAATTGAGCTAGCTGCAGCAGGTCACTCACCCAGCTTTGAGGTGCTTAAAATGTCCTCCGAACAAACGACTGCTGAGCAAAAACCGTATGAGTTATTCAAAAAATTCTTTCACCGTGAGCGTCAGCCATCCTTCGACTCCAACTATGCCAACTTTGGTGTATGTGTGTCATTCAGAAAAATATTTATGACGACTTGAAAACACATAGTCTGATTCGTTTTTCTCCCCTCTTCTGCTCCAAAACCAATGAAAAACTGCTCTGATTTTCATCGACTTTAGGTCGGTCTGGAGGGTTTTTAAGGAAAAGTATTAATCTTACCGTAATTCCGAAGATATTGTGTGGGTCCAGAGATTTCAGTCTACAAACTGACCAAAAATGGTGACTCTAGCTATAAATATGTGGCCGTGAGGGCGAGTTTAAAATGTTTTTTTGTGTTTAAAAAACGCCTGCCTCACACTCTAGCTTTTCAGTTGCTCCACTCTAGCAGGCTGGATTTTGCTAAAACTTTGTGGCGCTTGAGGTCTGATTATACAAAAACCGTAGCAGTTATCAACATACCGTCTTCAGTTTTAAATAGACGAAGGATTTATCTACAAACTGAGCTTCAAACTGTTTTTCTAGGTGAATGTATGCCGACACAGTGAAGTGCTGTTTTTTATGCTTTTTTTTACCTCTTCCCATTCATTTCCTATGGGATTTTTTTGCGACGTTTTCGCTAATAATTCGCAAACCTTCGGACTAATGAGAAAGTTTTATACAAGCACACATCACCCCATTGGTCCCAACGCGTGTGCCAACTTTGGGCCCGATCCGCCAAACCGTGCGGGACTAGTTACGTGCCGAAGTTTTGGGTATACGGGAGAATTATAATAACTAGAAAATTTCTAAAGAAATTTTGAGGGGGGCCACCTACTGCCCGTCTTGGGAACCGGGCCAATACGGCCCTGGCAAGTGACGTCGGGGCTCCCCAGACCAACTGCTTACGCCTTTGAGGGCTGCTGAGGGAAGGAAAGAGGGCAAGTTCATGGGCAAAGAGAGCTGTGTGCCACTTGTGCTGACATCTGGGAAATAGACGTGCACAGCGTATGATGCACAAGGGTAATATGGGTTGTCCATATTGAAACACAGTGGGTAAAGCCCAGTTGGCGGGCTTCGCCCGCCTGCTAGGAGCCATCTCAGTGAAGAACAAAATCACCAATGGCGGGCTCTGCCCGCCTTCTAAGAGCCATTGCAGTGATGAAATCACCAATGGCGGGCTCCGCCCGCCTGCTAAGAGCCATTGCAGTGATGTAATCACCTTTGGCGGGCTCCGCCCGCCTGTTACCATTGGCGGGCTCCGCCCGCCTTCTAAGAGCCATTGCAGTGATGAAATCACCAATGGCAATGAGCAATATGCCAGAATGTATGAGTGTGTATAAGGAAGAGGCTTTTATTCTGTAGAGTCCTTGTAGTCTTATTTTGAAAGTCTATCATGAATGTGCATCAAAAGATGGGTCACGCCCAGCAGTGATATAGAATCCATTTCCAAATGTTAAATCACTGGTTTTCCATGTTATTAGGTGAATAGTTGCTGTATTACAGAGTAAATGGGAGACTTTTATTGTGAAATTTGCTCTGGGGTGTGTTTTGAAAAGGTCACTAGAGTCTAATAAAAACAACCTGGAAGAGTTTGGGTCATAATGTTGAGCCATTTGCATCAATTAATGCATTACTATAATCTAGAGGCTTTTATTTTGTAGGGTCCCTGGAGTCTTATTTTGAAAGTCCAACAGAGTTGTGTTTATAGAAAATGTTCAGACCCGTCAATGATAGTTGATTACTTTCCAATCGTTAAATCACTCTTTTTCCATGTTATTAGGGCAGTAGATGAAGCGGAAATGGGAGGCTTTTATTTTGAAATTTGCTATAGGGTGTGTTTCAAACAGTCTCCTAGAGTCTATTCTCTAAAACGGGGTTGAGTTTGGGTCATAATGTTGAGCCATATAGAGCAATAAATATATGTAAAAAATATAGAGGCTTTTATTTTGTAGGGTCCCTGGAGTCTTATTTTGAAAGTCTATCAGTGCTGAGTGGCAAGGGAAGTGTCATGTACAGCAGTCATATAGTATCCATTTCCCAATGTTAAATCAGTCCTTTCACCCTCCATTAGATTAATATGTGCTGTTTAAAACAGCAGAGGTAAAATCTGTTTGAAGCTTGGTAACCTTGACAACGCTTAACGAGCCTCTCACTGACACAGACAACAGCTGCACTCACTATTGGTTTCTTCTTCCCAGGCTTTTTTGTATGGGAAGAACGGCACCAAACAAACGACTACTGATCAAAAACCGTATGAGTTATTCAAAAAACATTTTCACCATGAGCATCAGCAATCCTTCGACTCCAACTATACCAACTTTGGTGTATGTGTGTCATTCAGAAAAATATTTATGACGAGTTGAAAACACATAGTCTGATTCGTTTTTCTCCCATCTTCAGCTCAAAAAGAATGGAGAAAGGCTGAAACTCTCATCCACTTTAGGTTGGTCTGGAGGGTTTTTAAGGCAAAGTATTAATCCTACCGTAATTCCGAAGACATTGTGTGAGTCCAGAGGTTTCAGTCTACAAACTGACCAAAAATGGTGACTGTAGCTCCAAATATGTGGCCGTGAGGGCGAGAATAAGATGTTTGATCTTAAAAAATGGCCGCCTCACACTAAGATTTCAGCAGCTGCACTCTAGCAGGCTGCTGCAGAAGCTAACTGTCAGCTAGCTTCCAGGTGCTTACCCTCCGAACAAACGACTGCTGAGCAAAAACCGTAAAAGATATCTGAAAAATTCTTTCAGTGAAAGCAACATCTATCCTTTGTCTCAGACTGGGGTAACCTTCATGTCTGTAGGTCTTTCACAACCCAAAACGAAGCACAAACAAAATGGTTGGCCCACCTGCTCCTCCCTTTGTTTGAACTGCAGGACCTCACTCTCACTCACCTTTTAGCTGCTAAAGCACCCCTCCGAACAAACGACTGCTGAGTAAAAACCGTAAAAGGTATCTGAAAAATTCTTTTTATCTAAGCGACAGCTATATCTTGTCTTCAATTGGAGTAACTTTCATGGCTGTAGGTCATCTACAAACTGAATGGGAAGAGAAAGAAAAAGAAAAAACGTTTCATCACACCTAAGCTTCTAATTGAGCTAGCTGCAGCAGGTCACTGTCACTCAGCTTTCAGGTGCTTAAAATGTCCTCCGAACAAACGACTGCTGAGCAAAAACCGTATGAGTTATTCAAAAAATTTTTTCACCGTGAGCGTCAGTCATCCTTCGACTCCAACTATGCCAACTTTGGTGTATGTGTGTCATTCAGAAAAATATTTATGACGAGTTTAAAACACATAGTCGGATTCGTTTTTCTCCCCTCTTCTGCTCCAAAACCAATGAAAAACGGCTCTGATTTTCATCGACTTTAGGTCGGTCTGGAGGGTTTTTAAGGAAAAGTATTAATCCTACCGTAATTCCGAAGATATTGTGTGGGTCCAGAGATTTCAGTCTACAAACTGACCAAAAATGGTGACTCTAGCTATAAATATGTGGCCGTGAGGGCGAGTTTAAAATGTTTTTTTGTGTTTAAAAAACGCCTGCCTCACACTCTAGCTTTTCAGTTGCTCCACTCTAGCAGGCTGGATTTTGCTAAAACTTTGTGGCGCTTGAGGTCTGATTATACAAAAACCGTAGCAGTTATCAACATACCGTCTTCAGTTTTAAATAGACGAAGGATTTATCTACAAACTGAGCTTCAAACTGTTTTTCTAGGTGAATGTATGCCGACACAGTGAAGTGCTGTTTTTTATGCTTTTTTTTTCCTCTCCCCATTCATTTCCTATGGGATTTTTTTGCGACGTTTTCGCTAATAATTCGCAAACCTTCGGACTAATGAGAAAGTTTTATACAAGCACACATCACCCCATTGGTCCCGACGCGTGTGCCAACTTTGGGCCCGATCCGCCAAACCGTGCGGGACTAGTTACGCGCCGAAGTTTTGGGTATACGGGAGAATTATAATAATAACTAGAAAATTTCTAAAGAAATTTTGAGGGGGGCCACCTACTGCCCGTCTGGGGAACCGGGCCAATACGGCCCTGGCAAGTGATGTCGGGGCTCCCCAGACCAACTGCTTATGCCTTTGAGGGCTGCTGAGGGAAGGAAAGAGGGCTAGGTCATGGGCAAAGAGAGCTGTGTGCCACCTGTGCTGAAATCTGGGTAATAGACGTGCACAGCGTATGATGCACAAGGGTAATATGGGTTGTCCATATTGAACCGCAGTGGGTAAAGCTCAGTTGGTGGGCTCCGCCCGCCTGCTAGGAGCCCTTGCAGCGATGAAAAAAATCCCCAATGGCGGGCATTGCCCGCCTGCTAAGAGCCATTGCAGTGATGAAATCACCAATGGCGGGCTCCGCCCGCCTGCTAGGAGCCATTGCAGTGATGAAAAAAATCACCATTGGCGGGCTCCGCCCGCCTCCTAACAGCCATTGCAGTGATGAAATCACCAATGGCGGGCTCCGCCCGCCTTCTAAGAGCCATTGCAGTGATGAAATTACAAATGGCTATAAGCAATATGCCAGAATGTATGAGTGTGTATAAGGAAGAGGCTTTTATTTTGTAGAGTCCCTGTAGTCTTATTTTGAAAGTCTATCATGGAAGTGCATCTATAGATGGGTCATGCCCAGCAGTGATATAGAATCCATTTCCAAATGTTAAATCACTGGTTTTCCATGTTATTAGGTGAATAGTTCCTGTATTACAGAGTAAATGGGGGACTTTTATTGTGAAATTTGCTCTGGGGTGTGTTTTGAAAAGGTCACTAGAGTCTAATAAAAACAACCTGGAAGAGTTTGGGTCATAATGTTGAGCCATTTGCATCAATTAATGCATTAGTATAATCTAGAGGCTTTTATTTTGTAGGGTCCCTGGAGTCTTATTTTGAAAGTCCAACAGAGTTGTGTTTAGAGAAAATGTTCAGACCCATCAATGATAGTTGATGACTTTCCAATCGTTAAATCACTCTTTTTCCATTTTATTAGGGCAGTAGATGAAGCGGAAATGGGAGGCTTTTATTTTGAAATTTGCCATAGGGTGTGTTTTAAACAGTCTCCTAGAGTCTATTCTCTAAAATGGGGTTGAGTTTGGGTCATAATGTTGAGCCATATAGGGCAATAAATATATGTAAAAAATATAGAGGCTTTTATTTTGAAGGGTCCCTGGAGTCTTATTTTGAAAGTCTATCAGTGCTGAGTGGCAAGGGAAGTGTCATGGACGGCAGTCATATAGTATCCATTTCCCAATGTTAAATCAGTCCTTTCACCCTCCATTAGATTAATATGTGCTGTTTAAAACAGCAGAGGTAAAATCTGTTTGAAGCTTGGTAACCTTGACAACGCTTAACGAGCCTCTCACTGACACAGACAACAGCTGCACTCACTATTGGTTTCTTCTTCCCAGGCTTTTTTGTATGGGAAGAACGGCACCGAACAAACGACTATTGATCAAAAACCGTATGAGTTATTCAAAAAACATTTTCACCATGAGCATCAGCAATCCTTCGACTCCAACTATACCAACTTTGGTGTATGTGTGTCATTCAGAAAAATATTTATGACGAGTTGAAAACACATAGTCTGATTCGTTTTTCTCCCATCTTCAGCTCAAAAAGAATGGAGAAAGGCTGAAACTCTCATCCACTTTAGGTTGGTCTGGAGGGTTTTTAAGGCAAAGTATTAATCCTACCGTAATTCCGAAGACATTGTGTGAGTCCAGAGGTTTCAGTCTACAAACTGACCAAAAATGGTGACTGTAGCTCCAAATATGTGGCCGTGAGGGCGAGAATAAGATGTTTGATCTTAAAAAATGGCCGCCTCACACTAAGATTTCAGCAGCTGCACTCTAGCAGGCTGCTGCAGAAGCTAACTGTCAGCTAGCTTCCAGGTGCTTACCCTCCGAACAAACGACTGCTGAGCAAAAACCGTAAAAGATATCTGAAAAATTCTTTCAGTGAAAGCAACATCTATCCTTTGTCTCAGACTGGGGTAACCTTCATGTCTGTAGGTCTTTCACAACCCAAAACGAAGCACAAACAAAATGGTTGGCCCACCTGCTCCTCCCTTTGTTTGAACTGCAGGACCTCACTCTCACTCACCTTTTAGCTGCTAAAGCACCCCTCCGAACAAACGACTGCTGAGTAAAAACCGTAAAAGGTATCTGAAAAATTCTTTTTATCTAAGCGACAGCTATATCTTGTCTTCAATTGGAGTAACTTTCATGGCTGTAGGTCATCTACAAACTGAATGGGAAGAGAAAGAAAAAGAAAAAACGTTTCATCACACCTAAGCTTCTAATTGAGCTAGCTGCAGCAGGTCACTGTCACTCAGCTTTCAGGTGCTTAAAATGTCCTCCGAACAAACGACTGCTGAGCAAAAACCGTATGAGTTATTCAAAAAATTTTTTCACCGTGAGCGTCAGTCATCCTTCGACTCCAACTATGCCAACTTTGGTGTATGTGTGTCATTCAGAAAAATATTTATGACGAGTTTAAAACACATAGTCGGATTCGTTTTTCTCCCCTCTTCTGCTCCAAAACCAATGAAAAACGGCTCTGATTTTCATCGACTTTAGGTCGGTCTGGAGGGTTTTTAAGGAAAAGTATTAATCCTACCGTAATTCCGAAGATATTGTGTGGGTCCAGAGATTTCAGTCTACAAACTGACCAAAAATGGTGACTCTAGCTATAAATATGTGGCCGTGAGGGCGAGTTTAAAATGTTTTTTTGTGTTTAAAAAACGCCTGCCTCACACTCTAGCTTTTCAGTTGCTCCACTCTAGCAGGCTGGATTTTGCTAAAACTTTGTGGCGCTTGAGGTCTGATTATACAAAAACCGTAGCAGTTATCAACATACCGTCTTCAGTTTTAAATAGACGAAGGATTTATCTACAAACTGAGCTTCAAACTGTTTTTCTAGGTGAATGTATGCCGACACAGTGAAGTGCTGTTTTTTATGCTTTTTTTTTCCTCTCCCCATTCATTTCCTATGGGATTTTTTTGCGACGTTTTCGCTAATAATTCGCAAACCTTCGGACTAATGAGAAAGTTTTATACAAGCACACATCACCCCATTGGTCCCGACGCGTGTGCCAACTTTGGGCCCGATCCGCCAAACCGTGCGGGACTAGTTACGCGCCGAAGTTTTGGGTATACGGGAGAATTATAATAATAATAATACGCGGAATAAATATGTGCAATAGTAGTAGGTGGGCCATGCCTTCGGCATGTGGCCCCCCAATAATACGCGGAATAAATATGTGCAATAGTAGTAGGTGGGCCATGCCTTCGGCATGTGGCCCCCCAATAATAATAATACGCGGAATAAATATGTGCAATAGTAGTAGGTGGGCCATGCCTTCGGCATGTGGCCCCCCAATAATACGCGGAATAAATATGTGCAATAGTAGTAGGTGGGCCATGCCTTCGGCATGTGGCCCCCCAACTAGAAAATTTCTAAAGAAATTTTGAGGGGGGCCACCTACTGCCCGTCTGGGGAACCGGACCAATACGGCCCTGGCCAGTGACGTCGGGGCTCCCCACACCAACTGCTTACGCCTTAGAGGGCTGCTGAGGGAAGGAAAGAGGGCTAGGTCATGGGCAAAGAGAGCTGTGTGCCACTTGTGCTGAAATCTGGGAAATAGACGTGCACAGCGTATGATGCACAAGGGTAATATGGGTTGTCCATATTGAACCGCAGTGGGTAAAGCCCAGTTGGCGGGCTTCGCCCGCCTGCTAGGAGCCATCTCAGTGAAGAAAAAAATCACCAATGGCGGGCTATGCCCGCCTTCTAAGAGCCATTGCAGTGATGAAATCACCAATGGCGGGCTCCGCCCGCCTGCTAAGAGCCATTGCAGTGATGTAATCACCTTTGGCGGGCTCCGCCCGCCTGTTACCATTGGCGGGCTCCGCCCGCCTTCTAAGAGCCATTGCAGTGATGAAATCACCAATGGCAATGAGCAATATGCCAGAATGTATGAGTGTGTATAAGGAAGAGGCTTTTATTCTGTAGAGTCCTTGTAGTCTTATTTTGAAAGTCTATCATGAATGTGCATCAAAAGATGGGTCACGCCCAGCAGTGATATAGAATCCATTTCCAAATGTTAAATCACTGGTTTTCCATGTTATTAGGTGAATAGTTGCTGTATTACAGAGTAAATGGGAGACTTTTATTGTGAAATTTGCTCTGGGGTGTGTTTTGAAAAGGTCACTAGAGTCTAATAAAAACAACCTGGAAGAGTTTGGGTCATAATGTTGAGCCATTTGCATCAATTAATGCATTAGTATAATCTAGAGGCTTTTATTTTGTAGGGTCGCTGGAGTCTTATTTTGAAAGTCCAACAGAGTTGTGTTTATAGAAAATGTTCAGACCCGTCAATGATAGTTGATTACTTTCCAATCGTTAAATCACTCTTTTTCCATGTTATTAGGGCAGTAGATGAAGCGGAAATGGGAGGCTTTTATTTTGAAATTTGCTATAGGGTGTGTTTTAAACAGTCTCCTAGAGTCTATTCTCTAAAACGGGGTTGAGTTTGGGTCATAATGTTGAGCCATATAGGGCAATAAATATATGTAAAAAATATAGAGGCTTTTATTTTGTAGGGTCCCTGGAGTCTTATTTTGAAAGTCTATCAGTGCTGAGTGGCAAGGGAAGTGTCATGGACAGCAGTCATATAGTATCCATTTCCCAATGTTAAATCAGTCCTTTCACCCTCCATTAGATTAATATGTGCTGTTTAAAACAGCAGAGGTAAAATCTGTTTGAAGCTTGGTAACCTTGACAACGCTTAACGAGCCTCTCACTAACACAGACAACAGCTGCACTCACTATTGGTTTCTTCTTCCCAGGCTTTTTTGTATGGGAAGAACGGCACCGAACAAACGACTACTGATCAAAAACCGTATGAGTTATTCAAAAAACATTTTCACCATGAGCATCAGCAATCCTTCGACTCCAACTATACCAACTTTGGTGTATGTGTGTCATTCAGAAAAATATTTATGACGAGTTGAAAACACATAGTCTGATTCGTTTCTCTCCCATCTTCAGCTCAAAAAGAATAGAGAAAGGCTGAAACTCTCATCGACTTTAGGTTGGTCTGGAGGGTTTTTAAGGAAAAGTATTAATCCTACCGTAATTCCGAAGACATTGTGTGAGTCCAGAGGTTTCAGTCTACAAACTGACCAAAAATGGTGACTGTAGCTCCAAATATGTGGCCGTGAGGGCGAGAATAAGATGTTTGATCTGAAAAAAATGGCCGCCTCACACTAAGATTTCAGCAGCTGCACTCTAGCAGGCTGCTGCAGAAGCTAACTGTCAGCTAGCTTCCAGGTGCTTACCCTCCGAACAAACGACTGCTGAGCAAAAACCGTAAAAGATATCTGAAAAATTCTTTCAGTGAAAGCAACATCTATCCTTTGTCTCAGACTGGGGTAACCTTCATGTCTGTAGGTCTTTCACAACCCAAAACGAAGCACAAACAAAATGGTTGGCCCACCTGCTCCTCCCTTTCTTTTAACTGCAGGACCTCACTCTCACTCACCTTTTAGCTGCTAAAGCACCCCTCCGAACAAACGACTGCTGAGTAAAAACCGTAAAAGGTATCTGAAAAATTCTTTTTATCTAAGCGACAGCTATATCTTGTCTTCGATTGGAGTAACTTTCATGGCTGTAGGTCATCTACAAACTGAATGGGAAGAGAAAGAAAAAGAAAAAACGTTTCATCACACCTAAGCTTCTAATTGAGCTAGCTGCAGCAGGTCACTGTCACTCAGCTTTCAGGTGCTTAAAATGTCCTCCGAACAAACGACTGCTGAGCAAAAACCGTATGAGTTATTCAAAAAATTTTTTCACCGTGAGCGTCAGTCATCCTTCGACTCCAACTATGCCAACTTTGGTGTATGTGTGTCATTCAGAAAAATATTTATGACGAGTTTAAAACACATAGTCTGATTCGTTTTTCTCCCCTCTTCTGCTCCAAAACCAATGAAAAACGGCTCTGATTTTCATCGACTTTAGGTCGGTCTGGAGGGTTTTTAAGGAAAAGTATTAATCCTACCGTAATTCCGAAGATATCGTGTGGGTCCAGAGATTTCAGTCTACAAACTGACCAAAAATGGTGACTCTAGCTATAAATATGTGGCCGTGAGGGCGAGTTTAAAATGTTTTTTTGTGTTTAAAAAACGCCTGCCTCACACTCTAGCTTTTCAGTTGCTCCACTCTAGCAGGCTGGATTTTGCTAAAACTTTGTGGCGCTTGAGGTCTGATTATACAAAAACCGTAGCAGTTATCAACATACCGTCTTCAGTTTTAAATAGACGAAGGATTTATCTACAAACTGAGCTTCAAACTGTTTTTCTAGGTGAATGTATGCCGACACAGTGAAGTGCTGTTTTTTATGCTTTTTTTTTCCTCTCCCCATTCATTTCCTATGGGATTTTTTTGCGACGTTTTCGCTAATAATTCGCAAACCTTCGGACTAATGAGAAAGTTTTATACAAGCACACATCACCCCATTGGTCCCGACGCGTGTGCCAACTTTGGGCCCGATCCGCCAAACCGTGCGGGACTAGTTACGCGCCGAAGTTTTGGGTATACGGGAGAATTATAATAATAACTAGAAAATTTCTAAAGAAATTTTGAGGGGGGCCACCTACTGCCCGTCTGGGGAACAGGGCCAATACGGCCCTGGCAAGTGACGTCGGGGCTCCCCAGACCAACTGCTTACGCCTTTGAGGGCTGCTGAGGGAAGGAAAGAGGGCTAGGTCATGGGCAAAGAGAGCTGTGTGCCACTTGTGCTGAAATCTGGGAAATAGACGTGCACAGCGTATGATGCAAAAGGGTAATATGGGTTGTCCATATTGAACCGCAGTGGGTAAAGCTCAGTTGGTGGGCTCCGCCCGCCTGCTAGGAGCCCTTGCAGCGATGAAAAAAATCACCAATGGCGGGCTCTGCCCGCCTGCTAAGAGCCATTGCAGTGATGAAATCACCAATGGCAATGAGCAATATGCCAGAATGTATGAGTGTGTATAAGGAAGAGGCTTTTATTCTGTAGAGTCCCTGGAGTCTTATTTTGAAAGTCTATCATGGAAGTGCATCTAAAGATGGGTCATGCCCAGCAGTTATATAGAATCAATTTCCAAATGTTAAATCACTGGTTTTCCATGTTATTAGGTGAATAGTTGCTGTATTACAGAGTAAATGGGAGACTTTTATTGTGAAATTTGCTCTGGGTGTGTTTTGAAAAGGTCACTAGAGTCTAATAAAAACAACCTGGAAGAGTTTGGGTCATAATGTTGAGCCATTTGCATCAATTAATGCATTAGTATAATCTAGAGGCTTTTATTTTGTAGGGTCGCTGGAGTCTTATTTTGAAAGTCCAACAGAGTTGTGTTTATAGAAAATGTTCAGACCCGTCAATGATAGTTGATTACTTTCCAATCGTTAAATCACTGTTTTTCCATGTTATTAGGGCAGTAGATGAAGCGGAAATGGGAGGCTTTTATTTTGAAATTTGCTATAGGGTGTGTTTTAAACAGTCTCCTAGAGTCTATTCTCTAAAACGGGGTTGAGTTTGGGTCATAATATTGAGCCATATAGGGCAATAAATATATGTAAAAAATATAGAGGCTTTTATTTTGTAGGGTCCCTGGAGTCTTATTTTGAAAGTCTATCAGTGCTGAGTGGCAAGGGAAGTGTCCTGGACAGCAGTCATATAGTATCCATTTCCCAATGTTAAATCAGTCCTTTCACCCTCCATTAGATTAATATGTGCTGTTTAAAACAGCAGAGGTAAAATCTGTTTGAAGCTTGGTAACCTTGACAACGCTTAACGAGCCTCTCACTGACACAGACAACAGCTGCACTCACTATTGGTTTCTTCTTCCCAGGCTTTTTTGTATGGGAAGAACGGCAACGAAAACAAACGACTACTGATCAAAAACCGTATGAGTTATTCAAAAAACATTTTCACCATGAGCATCAGCAATCCTTCGACTCCAAGTATACCAACTTTGGTGTATGTGTGTCATTCAGAACAATATTTATGACGACTTGAAAACACATAGTCTGATTCGTTTCTCTTCCATCTTCAGCTCAAAAAGAATGGAGAAAGGCTGAAACTCATCGACTTTAGGTTGGTCTGGAGGGTTTTTAAGGAAAAGTATTAATCCTACCGTAATTCCGAAGACATTGTGTGAGTCCAGAGGTTTCAGTCTACAAACTGACCAAAAATGGTGACTGTAGCTCCAAATATGTGGCCGTGAGGGCGAGAATAAGATGTTTGATCTTAAAAAAATGGCCGCCTCACACTAAGATTTCAGCAGCTGCACTCTAGCAGGCTGCTGCAGAAGCTAACTGTCAGCTAGCTTCCAGGTGCTTACCCTCCGAACAAACGACTGCTGAGCAAAAACCGTAAAAGATATCTGAAAAATTCTTTCAGTGAAAGCAACATCTATCCTTTGTCTCAGACTGGGGTAACCTTCATGTCTGTAGGTCTTTCACAACCCAAAACGAAGCACAAACAAAATGGTTGGCCCACCTGCTCCTCCCTTTGTTTGAACTGCAGGACCTCACTCTCACTCACCTTTTAGCTGCTAAAGCACCCCTCCGAACAAACGACTGCTGAGTAAAAACCGTAAAAGGTGTCTGAAAAATTCTTTTTATCTAAGCGACAGCTATATCTTGTCTTCAATTGGAGTAACTTTCATGGCTGTAGGTCATCTACAAACTGAATGGGAAGAGAAAGAAAAAGAAAAAACGTTTCATCACACCTAAGCTTCTAATTGAGCTAGCTGCAGCAGGTCACTGTCACTCAGCTTTCAGGTGCTTAAAATGTCCTCCGAACAAACGACTGCTGAGCAAAAACCGTATGAGTTATTCAAAAATTTTTTTCACCGTGAGCGTCAGTCATCCTTCGACTCCAACTATGCCAACTTTGGTGTATGTGTGTCATTCAGAAAAATATTTATGACGAGTTTAAAACACATAGTCGGATTCGTTTTTCTCCCCTCTTCTGCTCCAAAACCAATGAAAAACGGCTCTGATTTTCATCGACTTTAGGTCGGTCTGGAGGGTTTTTAAGGAAAAGTATTAATCCTACCGTAATTCCGAAGATATTGTGTGGGTCCAGAGATTTCAGTCTACAAACTGACCAAAAATGGTGACTCTAGCTATAAATATGTGGCCGTGAGGGCGAGTTTAAAATGTTTTTTTGTGTTTAAAAAACGCCTGCCTCACACTCTAGCTTTTCAGTTGCTCCACTCTAGCAGGCTGGATTTTGCTAAAACTTTGTGGCGCTTGAGGTCTGATTATACAAAAACCGTAGCAGTTATCAACATACCGTCTTCAGTTTTAAATAGACGAAGGATTTATCTACAAACTGAGCTTCAAACTGTTTTTCTAGGTGAATGTATGGCGACACAGTGAAGTGCTGTTTTTTATGCTTTTTTTTTCCTCTCCCCATTCATTTCCTATGGGATTTTTTTGCGACGTTTTCGCTAATAATTCGCAAACCTTCGGACTAATGAGAAAGTTTTATACAAGCACACATCACCCCATTGGTCCCGACGCGTGTGCCAACTTTGGGCCCGATCCGCCAAACCGTGCGGGACTAGTTACGTGCCGAAGTTTTGGGTATACGGGAGAATTATAATAACTAGAAAATTTCTAAAGAAATTTTGAGGGGGGCCACCTACTGCCCGTCTGGGGAACCGGGCCAATACGGCCCTGGCAAGTGACGTCGGGGCTCCCCAGACCAACTGCTTACGCCTTTGAGGGCTGCTGAGGGAAGGAAAGAGGGCAAGTTCATGGGCAAAGAGAGCTGTGTGCCACTTGTGCTGACATCTGGGAAATAGACGTGCACAGCGTATGATGCACAAGGGTAATATGGGTTGTCCATATTGAAACACAGTGGGTAAAGCCCAGTTGGCGGGCTTCGCCCGCCTGCTAGGAGCCATCTCAGTGAAGAAAAAAATCACCAATGGCGGGCTCTGCCCGCCTTCTAAGAGCCATTGCAGTGATGAAATCACCAATGGCGGGCTCCGCCCGCCTGCTAAGAGCCATTGCAGTGATGTAATCACCTTTGGCGGGCTCCGCCCGCCTGTTACCATTGGCGGGCTCCGCCCTCCTTCTAAGAGCCATTGCAGTGATGAAATCACCAATGGCAATGAGCAATATGCCAGAATGTATGAGTGTGTATAAGGAAGAGGCTTTTATTCTGTAGAGTCCTTGTAGTCTTATTTTGAAAGTCTATCATGAATGTGCATCAAAAGATGGGTCACGCCCAGCAGTGATATAGAATCCATTTCCAAATGTTAAATCACTGGTTTTCCATGTTATTAGGTGAATAGTTGCTTTATTACAGAGTAAATGGGAGACTTTTATTGTGAAATTTGCTCTGGGGTGTGTTTTGAAAAGGTCACTAGAGTCTAATAAAAACAACCTGGAAGAGTTTGGGTCATAATGTTGAGCCATTTGCATCAATTAATGCATTAGTATAATCTAGAGGCTTTTATTTTGTAGGGTCGCTGGAGTCTTATTTTGAAAGTCCAACAGAGTTGTGTTTATAGAAAATGTTCAGACCCGTCAATGATAGTTGATTACTTTCCAATCGTTAAATCACTCTTTTTCCATGTTATTAGGGCAGTAGATGAAGCGGAAATGGGAAGCTTTTATTTTGAAATTTGCTATAGGGTGTGTTTTAAACAGTCTCCTAGAGTCTATTCTCTAAAACGGGGTTGAGTTTGGGTCATAATGTTGAGCCATATAGGGCAATAAATATATGTAAAAAATATAGAGGCTTTTATTTTGTAGGGTCCCTGGAGTCTTATTTTGAAAGTCTATCAGTGCTGAGTGGCAAGGGAAGTGTCATGGACAGCAGTCATATAGTATCCATTTCCCAATGTTAAATCAGTCCTTTCACCCTCCATTAGATTAATATGTGCTGTTTAAAACAGCAGAGGTAAAATCTGTTTGAAGCTTGGTAACCTTGACAACGCTTAACGAGCCTCTCACTGACACAGACAACAGCTGCACTCACTATTGGTTTCTTCTTCCCAGGCTTTTTTGTATGGGAAGAACGGCACCGAACAAACGACTACTGATCAAAAACCGTATGAGTTATTCAAAAAACATTTTCACCATGAGCATCAGCAATCCTTCGACTCCAACTATACCAACTTTGGTGTATGTGTGTCATTCAGAAAAATATTTATGACGAGTTGAAAACACATAGTCTGATTCGTTTCTCTCCCATCTTCAGCTCAAAAAGAATAGAGAAAGGCTGAAACTCTCATCGACTTTAGGTTGGTCTGGAGGGTTTTTAAGGAAAAGTATTAATCCTACCGTAATTCCGAAGACATTGTGTGAGTCCAGAGGTTTCAGTCTACAAACTGACCAAAAATGGTGACTGTAGCTCCAAATATGTGGCCGTGAGGGCGAGAATAAGATGTTTGATCTGAAAAAAATGGCCGCCTCACACTAAGATTTCAGCAGCTGCACTCTAGCAGGCTGCTGCAGAAGCTAACTGTCAGCTAGCTTCCAGGTGCTTACCCTCCGAACAAACGACTGCTGAGCAAAAACCGTAAAAGATATCTGAAAAATTCTTTCAGTGAAAGCAACATCTATCCTTTGTCTCAGACTGGGGTAACCTTCATGTCTGTAGGTCTTTCACAACCCAAAACGAAGCACAAACAAAATGGTTGGCCCACCTGCTCCTCCCTTTCTTTTAACTGCAGGACCTCACTCTCACTCACCTTTTAGCTGCTAAAGCACCCCTCCGAACAAACGACTGCTGAGTAAAAACCGTAAAAGGTATCTGAAAAATTCTTTTTATCTAAGCGACAGCTATATCTTGTCTTCGATTGGAGTAACTTTCATGGCTGTAGGTCATCTACAAACTGAATGGGAAGAGAAAGAAAAAGAAAAAACGTTTCATCACACCTAAGCTTCTAATTGAGCTAGCTGCAGCAGGTCACTGTCACTCAGCTTTCAGGTGCTTAAAATGTCCTCCGAACAAACGACTGCTGAGCAAAAACCGTATGAGTTATTCAAAAAATTTTTTCACCGTGAGCGTCAGTCATCCTTCGACTCCAACTATGCCAACTTTGGTGTATGTGTGTCATTCAGAAAAATATTTATGACGAGTTTAAAACACATAGTCTGATTCGTTTTTCTCCCCTCTTCTGCTCCAAAACCAATGAAAAACGGCTCTGATTTTCATCGACTTTAGGTCGGTCTGGAGGGTTTTTAAGGAAAAGTATTAATCCTACCGTAATTCCGAAGATATTGTGTGGGTCCAGAGATTTCAGTCTACAAACTGACCAAAAATGGTGACTCTAGCTATAAATATGTGGCCGTGAGGGCGAGTTTAAAATGTTTTTTTGTGTTTAAAAAACGCCTGCCTCACACTCTAGCTTTTCAGTTGCTCCACTCTAGCAGGCTGGATTTTGCTAAAACTTTGTGGCGCTTGAGGTCTGATTATACAAAAACCGTAGCAGTTATCAACATACCGTCTTCAGTTTTAAATAGACGAAGGATTTATCTACAAACTGAGCTTCAAACTGTTTTTCTAGGTGAATGTATGCCGACACAGTGAAGTGCTGTTTTTTATGCTTTTTTTTACCTCTTCCCATTCATTTCCTATGGGATTTTTTTGCGACGTTTTCGCTAATAATTCGCAAACCTTCGGACTAATGAGAAAGTTTTATACAAGCACACATCACCCCATTGGTCCCAACGCGTGTGCCAACTTTGGGCCCGATCCGCCAAACCGTGCGGGACTAGTTACGCGCCGAAGTTTTGGGTATACGGGAGAATTATAATAACTAGAAAATTTCTAAAGAAATTTTGAGGGGGGCCACCTACTGCCCGTCTGGGGAACCGGGCCAATACGGCCCTGGCAAGTGACGTCGGGGCTCCCCAGACCAACTGCTTACGCCTTTGAGGGCTGCTGAGGGAAGGAAAGAGGGCAAGTTCATGGGCAAAGAGAGCTGTGTGCCACTTGTGCTGACATCTGGGAAATAGACGTGCACAGCGTATGATGCACAAGGGTAATATGGGTTGTCCATATTGAAACACAGTGGGTAAAGCCCAGTTGGCGGGCTTCGCCCGCCTGCTAGGAGCCATCTCAGTGAAGAAAAAAATCACCAATGGCGGGCTCTGCCCGCCTTCTAAGAGCCATTGCAGTGATGAAATCACCAATGGCGGGCTCCGCCCGCCTGCTAAGAGCCATTGCAGTGATGTAATCACCTTTGGCGGGCTCCGCCCGCCTGTTACCATTGGCGGGCTCCGCCCTCCTTCTAAGAGCCATTGCAGTGATGAAATCACCAATGGCAATGAGCAATATGCCAGAATGTATGAGTGTGTATAAGGAAGAGGCTTTTATTCTGTAGAGTCCTTGTAGTCTTATTTTGAAAGTCTATCATGAATGTGCATCAAAAGATGGGTCACGCCCAGCAGTGATATAGAATCCATTTCCAAATGTTAAATCACTGGTTTTCCATGTTATTAGGTGAATAGTTGCTTTATTACAGAGTAAATGGGAGACTTTTATTGTGAAATTTGCTCTGGGGTGTGTTTTGAAAAGGTCACTAGAGTCTAATAAAAACAACCTGGAAGAGTTTGGGTCATAATGTTGAGCCATTTGCATCAATTAATGCATTAGTATAATCTAGAGGCTTTTATTTTGTAGGGTCGCTGGAGTCTTATTTTGAAAGTCCAACAGAGTTGTGTTTATAGAAAATGTTCAGACCCGTCAATGATAGTTGATTACTTTCCAATCGTTAAATCACTCTTTTTCCATGTTATTAGGGCAGTAGATGAAGCGGAAATGGGAAGCTTTTATTTTGAAATTTGCTATAGGGTGTGTTTTAAACAGTCTCCTAGAGTCTATTCTCTAAAACGGGGTTGAGTTTGGGTCATAATGTTGAGCCATATAGGGCAATAAATATATGTAAAAAATATAGAGGCTTTTATTTTGTAGGGTCCCTGGAGTCTTATTTTGAAAGTCTATCAGTGCTGAGTGGCAAGGGAAGTGTCATGGACAGCAGTCATATAGTATCCATTTCCCAATGTTAAATCAGTCCTTTCACCCTCCATTAGATTAATATGTGCTGTTTAAAACAGCAGAGGTAAAATCTGTTTGAAGCTTGGTAACCTTGACAACGCTTAACGAGCCTCTCACTGACACAGACAACAGCTGCACTCACTATTGGTTTCTTCTTCCCAGGCTTTTTTGTATGGGAAGAACGGCACCGAACAAACGACTACTGATCAAAAACCGTATGAGTTATTCAAAAAACATTTTCACCATGAGCATCAGCAATCCTTCGACTCCAACTATACCAACTTTGGTGTATGTGTGTCATTCAGAAAAATATTTATGACGAGTTGAAAACACATAGTCTGATTCGTTTCTCTCCCATCTTCAGCTCAAAAAGAATAGAGAAAGGCTGAAACTCTCATCGACTTTAGGTTGGTCTGGACGGTTTTTAAGGAAAAGTATTAATCCTACCGTAATTCCGAAGACATTGTGTGAGTCCAGAGGTTTCAGTCTACAAACTGACCAAAAATGGTGACTGTAGCTCCAAATATGTGGCCGTGAGGGCGAGAATAAGATGTTTGATCTGAAAAAAATGGCCGCCTCACACTAAGATTTCAGCAGCTGCACTCTAGCAGGCTGCTGCAGAAGCTAACTGTCAGCTAGCTTCCAGGTGCTTACCCTCCGAACAAACGACTGCTGAGCAAAAACCGTAAAAGATATCTGAAAAATTCTTTCAGTGAAAGCAACATCTATCCTTTGTCTCAGACTGGGGTAACCTTCATGTCTGTAGGTCTTTCACAACCCAAAACGAAGCACAAACAAAATGGTTGGCCCACCTGCTCCTCCCTTTCTTTTAACTGCAGGACCTCACTCTCACTCACCTTTTAGCTGCTAAAGCACCCCTCCGAACAAACGACTGCTGAGTAAAAACCGTAAAAGGTATCTGAAAAATTCTTTTTATCTAAGCGACAGCTATATCTTGTCTTCGATTGGAGTAACTTTCATGGCTGTAGGTCATCTACAAACTGAATGGGAAGAGAAAGAAAAAGAAAAAACGTTTCATCACACCTAAGCTTCTAATTGAGCTAGCTGCAGCAGGTCACTGTCACTCAGCTTTCAGGTGCTTAAAATGTCCTCCGAACAAACGACTGCTGAGCAAAAACCGTATGAGTTATTCAAAAAATTTTTTCACCGTGAGCGTCAGTCATCCTTCGACTCCAACTATGCCAACTTTGGTGTATGTGTGTCATTCAGAAAAATATTTATGACGAGTTTAAAACACATAGTCTGATTCGTTTTTCTCCCCTCTTCTGCTCCAAAACCAATGAAAAACGGCTCTGATTTTCATCGACTTTAGGTCGGTCTGGAGGGTTTTTAAGGAAAAGTATTAATCCTACCGTAATTCCGAAGATATTGTGTGGGTCCAGAGATTTCAGTCTACAAACTGACCAAAAATGGTGACTCTAGCTATAAATATGTGGCCGTGAGGGCGAGTTTAAAATGTTTTTTTGTGTTTAAAAAACGCCTGCCTCACACTCTAGCTTTTCAGTTGCTCCACTCTAGCAGGCTGGATTTTGCTAAAACTTTGTGGCGCTTGAGGTCTGATTATACAAAAACCGTAGCAGTTATCAACATACCGTCTTCAGTTTTAAATAGACGAAGGATTTATCTACAAACTGAGCTTCAAACTGTTTTTCTAGGTGAATGTATGCCGACACAGTGAAGTGCTGTTTTTTATGCTTTTTTTTACCTCTTCCCATTCATTTCCTATGGGATTTTTTTGCGACGTTTTCGCTAATAATTCGCAAACCTTCGGACTAATGAGAAAGTTTTATACAAGCACACATCACCCCATTGGTCCCAACGCGTGTGCCAACTTTGGGCCCGATCCGCCAAACCGTGCGGGACTAGTTACGCGCCGAAGTTTTGGGTATACGGGAGAATTATAATAATAATAATAATACGCGGAATAAATATGTGCAATAGTAGTAGGTGGGCCATGCCTTCGGCATGTGGCCCCCCAATAATAATAATACGCGGAATAAATATGTGCAATAGTAGTAGGTGGGCCATGCCTTCGGCATGTGGCCCCCCAACTAGAAAATTTCTAAAGAAATTTTGAGGGGGGCCACCTACTGCCCGTCTGGGGAACCGGGCCAATACGGCCCTGGCAAGTGACGTCGGGGCTCCCCAGACCAACTGCTTACGCCTTTGAGGGCTGCTGAGGGAAGGAAAGAGGGCAAGTTCATGGGCAAAGAGAGCTGTGTGCCACTTGTGCTGAAATCTGGGAAATAGACGTGCACAGCGTATGATGCACAAGGGTAATATGGGTTGTCCATATTGAAACACAGTGGGTAAAGCCCAGTTGGCGGGCTTCGCCCGCCTGCTAGGAGCCATCTCAGTGAAGAAAAAAATCACCAATGGCGGGCTCTGCCCGCCTTCTAAGAGCCATTGCAGTGATGAAATCACCAATGGCGGGCTCCGCCCGCCTGCTAAGAGCCATTGCAGTGATGTAATCACCTTTGGCGGGCTCCGCCCGCCTGTTACCATTGGCGGGCTCCGCCCGCCTTCTAAGAGCCATTGCAGTGATGAAATCACCAATGGCAATGAGCAATATGCCAGAATGTATGAGTGTGTATAAGGAAGAGGCTTTTATTCTGTAGAGTCCTTGTAGTCTTATTTTGAAAGTCTATCATGAATGTGCATCAAAAGATGGGTCACGCCCAGCAGTGATATAGAATCCATTTCCAAATGTTAAATCACTGGTTTTCCATGTTATTAGGTGAATAGTTGCTGTATTACAGAGTAAATGGGAGACTTTTATTGTGAAATTTGCTCTGGGTGTGTTTTGAAAAGGTCACTAGAGTCTAATAAAAACAACCTGGAAGAGTTTGGGTCATAATGTTGAGCCATTTGCATCAATTAATGCATTAGTATAATCTAGAGGCTTTTATTTTGTAGGGTCCCTGGAGTCTTATTTTGAAAGTCCAACAGAGTTGTGTTTATAGAAAATGTTCAGACCCGTCAATGATAGTTGATTACTTTCCAATCGTTAAATCACTCTTTTTCCATGTTATTAGGGCAGTAGATGAAGCGGAAATGGGAGGCTTTTATTTTGAAATTTGCTACAGGGTGTGTTTTAAACAGTCTCCTAGAGTCTATTCTCTAAAACGGGGTTGAGTTTGGGTCATAATGTTGAGCCATATAGGGCAATAAATATATGTAAAAAATATAGAGGCTTTTATTTTGTAGGGTCCCTGGAGTCTTATTTTGAAAGTCTATCAGTGCTGAGTGGCAAGGGAAGTGTCATGGACAGCAGTCATATAGTATCCATTTCCCAATGTTAAATCAGTCCTTTCACCCTCCATTAGATTAATATGTGCTGTTTAAAACAGCAGAGGTAAAATCTGTTTGAAGCTTGGTAACCTTGACAACGCTTAACGAGCCTCTCACTGACACAGACAACAGCTGCACTCACTATTGGTTTCTTCTTCCCAGGCTTTTTTGTATGGGAAGAACGGCACCGAACAAACGACTACTGATCAAAAACCGTATGAGTTATTCAAAAAACATTTTCACCATGAGCATCAGCAATCCTTCAACTCCAACTATACCAACTTTGGTGTATGTGTGTCATTCAGAAAAATATTTATGACGAGTTGAAAACACATAGTCTGATTCGTTTCTCTCCCATCTTCAGCTCAAAAAGAATAGAGAAAGGCTGAAACTCTCATCGACTTTAGGTTGGTCTGGACGGTTTTTAAGGAAAAGTATTAATCCTACCGTAATTCCGAAGACATTGTGTGAGTCCAGAGGTTTCAGTCTACAAACTGACCAAAAATGGTGACTGTAGCTCCAAATATGTGGCCGTGAGGGCGAGAATAAGATGTTTGATCTTAAAAGAATGGCCGCCTCACACTAAGATTTCAGCAGCTGCACTCTAGCAGGCTGCTGCAGAAGCTAACTGTCAGCTAGCTTCCAGGTGCTTACCCTCCGAACAAACGACTGCTGAGCAAAAACCGTAAAAGATATCTGAAAAATTCTTTCAGTGAAAGCAACATCTATCCTTTGTCTCAGACTGGGGTAACCTTCATGTCTGTAGGTCTTTCACAACCCAAAACGAAGCACAAACAAAATGGTTGGCCCACCTGCTCCTCCCTTTGTTTGAACTGCAGGACCTCACTCTCACTCACCTTTTAGCTGCTAAAGCACCCCTCCGAACAAACGACTGCTGAGTAAAAACCGTAAAAGGTATCTGAAAAATTATTTTTATCTAAGCGACAGCTATATCTTGTCTTCAATTGGAGTAACTTTCATGGCTGTAGGTCATCTACAACCTGAATGGGAAGAGAAAGAAAAAGAAAAAACGTTTTGTCACACCTGATCTTCTAATTGAGCTAGCTGCAGCAGGACACTCTCCCCCAGCTTTCAGCTGCTTAAAATGTCCTCCGAACAAACGACTGCTGAGCAAAAACCGTATGAGTTATTCAAAATATTTTTTCACCGTGAGCGTCAGCCATCCTTCGACTCCAACTATGCCAACTTTGGTGTATGTGTGTCATTCAGAAAAATATTTATGACGAGTTTAAAACACATAGTCTGATTCGTTTTTCTCCCTCT
>JARPUW010001060.1:0-25404 GCA_030533445.1 Cyprinodon diabolis
AAGGCATATTAAGGATGAGCAAAGCACAGAACTTGCCCCTAACGGTGGTGTTCATCGATCTAGCGAGGGTTTTTGACTCGGTACCACATAAACTCATCGAGGCGATGTTGAGTGGAAGAGGAGTCGATGAAACCATAAAGGCGTTCATCCAAAGAACCTATACCGGGGCGTATACAACAGTAAGCTCGGCAGGAAGTGTATCAAGGAGAATACACATGAAATCGGGGGTGAAAGAGGGCGATCCCTTGTCGCCCCTGCTATTCAACTTGGCAATTGACCCACTGATCAGGAAGCTGGATAGATGCGGCAAAGGATTTGTGGTTTCGGGCCACAAAATTACCTCGTTGGCTGTGTGGGGTATTCATATTGAGTAAAAAGGGCAAGCGGTCCCTGGTGCTAAATGGTGGTGACCCTTGGAAAGTTCAGGGTGGAGAGCTTCCAGTTAATGGACCTGGAGACAGCTTTAAATACTTGGGGGTCCAGGTAAGTCCATGCAAGGGTCTACTGCCACCAGACCTACCCAGCAAAGTGGAAGACATGCTGGCTTGTATTTCTAATGCTCCATTGAAACCCTCACAGAAAGTCCATCTGCTGCAAGTATACGCCCTTCCCAGGGTGCTCTATGAAGCGGACATGGGGATGGAGGGAAATGGTGCCCTAGCAAAGGCCGACACTATCATCCGAGCCAGGATCAAAGACTAGCTTCATCTGGACACATCCACGGCAGATGGGCTGATATACGCAAGAAAACGAGATGGCGGAATGGGCATACCCAGGTTGCAATGCAATATCCCGATGACTCAATTGAGGAGAGTTCTAAGATTAAAGAGATCGGAGGATGAAACAACTCGGATTGTGGCCAACAAGATAATTTCACCTGAAATTATTAAAAACCTGTGGCGCAGACACAGGCTTGAAGGCAGGAGGAAGGAAATATCGGAGTGGGATGGAGAGCCAAACCCAAATACCATCTCAAGTAGGGCATGGAGACAGATGGAACTACAGAGATGGAAAGCCCTCAGGTGTCAGGGCAGAGGGGTTGGGGTATTTGAAAACGACCCCATCAGCAATAAATGACTGGTAAACAAGAAGCCAATGATTGAGTTGGAGTATATTTTAGCCCTTAAACTCTGAACAAATATGGTGCAAACGCCTACAACCTTAAGTCGGTGGTCTAAGGAGAAGCCTTACAGCATGTGCAGGCTGTGCAAGAGAGAAAGTGAGAATATAATTCACATTATTGGGAGATGCGATGTGCTCAAACCCAACAGAATGCACAACCACAATGTGATATGCAACATCCTTGCGAGAGAGGGCGCGCAGAAAGGATGGACGGTCCGGAAAGAAATGAGAGTTTCCCTCACTGACGGGAAAACAGGAGTTCCGGACTTGGTTTTAGTCCAGAACCAGACGGTGTTGGTGGTGGATGTGGCAATCTGTTACGAATCGGACGAGGGGACACTGGAAGACCGGAGGAGGACCAAGGAGAAGTACAAGCCATTCGTGGGATTGATCGGAAGGACAACGGGGGCAACGACGGTTGAGGTGTTCAGCTTCCCCCTAGGAGCAAGGGGGAAGTGGGACCCAAGGAATGAGAGACTCTTTGTGAAAATGGGATTTTCAAAGACTGGTGTATCGAGGGTTGCAAGGACACTATCTAAGAGAGCACTGATGCTCACTATAAACACTGTGAAAGCCTACAGGAGGCTTGTTGCCAAAATTTCGTAAAATGTCGACTGAAAAGTATCATAAACTGTTTTGTATGTGTTCATATTTAAATGCATGATTTGGTGTGAGGTGTCATCTGTTTACTAAATCTACTTCCATTAATAGGTTTCGATGCTGGTTTGGAGGGTCGTGATGAGAACGCAGTGAAAGCGAGTACACTCCTTCCTCTAGCAAGGGTGAATAGGTCAGTCCTTCCCAGGAACCCCCCCCCCCTAGCCACTATGTTTGGTCATCACAAGATGACAGCAGCCAAACCAGAACAAACAGAATCGTAACTTGGGGAAAATGTGTGGACAGAGTTAACACCTACATCCGGAATATTAATTAATCATGAGCTGTAGAGCAGCCCAAGCAGCAACAGCAGGCTTTGACTGCGCTAAGGTGGAGTATGGGCTTGTATTGGGTTAGGTTATAACAGTCACAGGAGGAGAGCAGCCCAAGCAGCAGCAGGATCCTGTCAGGAATTAATGAATGAATGATTGTAAATCAATTTTAAACCTGGGGAACATGTGTAGATGGAGTTAATACCTATAACTTGGCTTGAAAATCGCTGTTGAAAAACTGCCAGGGATGTTGCAATTCATTAATTAATTAAAATTAATGAAAAAACTTAATTGTACATATTTATTTCGTACTATTATTTTGTTTAATTATTTATTTATTCTTCCACGCTACTGCCACAAAAACAAAAGGCTTTCAACTACTACATCGTTGCCCAATTTGCACAGATACTTTCACTGTCTGCTTGAGTTTATTTCACTAAAATGGCAGAAAAACTGTGCACCTTAAATAATTGTTCTGAGAATTTTTACACTTAAATTACAAAGGATTTTATTATACTCAGTAACAATGAACAATTTCAAAGGAACTTAAAAGGGGAAAAAAAGAAAAAAAATTGAAAAGAAATCATTGTTTTTATTATTAACTGTAATTCTGCACTCCGCCACTGGGTGGCGACATGTTCACATGGAGCCTCATGAGGCCTCATCTCACATGTGACTAGCCGTAGCAAACACACTGAGTGCAGCTCTGAACGGGGACAAAGGAACCGTTCTTTGACTTAACATAACTCTTCCACCGTTGCTGCTATCAACGTCATTCCAACGGCTCTGAACAGCTTAAAATCCCAGCTTTGCATTGATATATTTATGCATTTATGCAGCAGAAAAAAACAGAGCAGATTGTGTCATATTTCAATGCAAAGCTGATAAATAGCATCTATTGTGTGTACTGCTTATACATTTTGCATTAAGGTAGCAAGAAATGCTGCTGTTCTTTTTAAACCATAAAACAGCACTTTTTGTATCCAACATTCCTCCATGGTTGGCCTTTATTGTTAAAATGACAACAAACTACAGCAGTGAAAACCCCTGTTGTCATTGTCTTCCTGTCTCTCTACCCTTTCCTATGGTACCAATGGCTGCGTCTCTATTCGCAGGCTGCGTACTTGGTAGGACGCATTTTGAGGCCGGTGACGTCACAACGCTGCGCGGAGGCCGTCCCATTTGTCAAAAATTCTGAGGATGCTTAAAATGCAGCCTTAAAATGCGTCCTCCTTTCCCCCGAATTCTGAGGATGCATCGCTACCGTCCTTAGTGGCCTCGCCTCCCACTAGATTTCCCGAGGTGCTTTGCGCGCTCTTTTTTTTTAAATTTTTTTTTTTTTGTAGAAGAAGAAGAAGAAGAAAGTTGGATTTTCTTCAAATTACGGACAACCGAAAGCAGCAGCAGCAGCGCCGGCAGTAGTGCGGAGAACACCTTTAAATGTAAGTAGTTTTTTTTTTTGTTTTTTTTTAATGAACATCTATTAAAATACATGACGGTAACGGAGCCACCGGAATGTGTAGGAGCAGCTAAAGCTTAGAGCTAACCTGTTGATACGTGATGTTCATCAACAATTAAAAGCCTTCATACAATGTCACTATTTTTTATTTTAACCTACATCTTACTGTACTGATAGCCGTATCCCTCACTAATCAGATCTATTTATTCTCAAACAGTTTATTACAAAGGATTAGAGCTGTTAAAGCTTAATGCAGCTAAAGAAATAACATTAGTCCAGCTGTACTGGGCTGTCAATACTGCAAACGTTTTGTTTTAATACTCAATAATGTATAGTTAATTTACAGTACAGTATAATAAGGTTTAAAGTATAATTCACTTGAAGAACAATACCGGCGTAATTATACAGAACAGTTATTTTGCCTGTTGACATAACAGAAATATGCTTTACATGTCATTTTGTTCCAGGGAGCAGACAGAGGAGTTGATAAAATGACCACCTTATCATCGGGGCCAAAAATACTGCTGCAGTCGGATGGAGGGAAGAGTTGAGGCAGAATTCCATCTACATGTTGCATTTCTATGTAAAAGTCACACAAGTTAAAATAAGTCCAGTTCAAACACCAACGTACAAATATAATCTTTTGTTCACAACAAATGATGCTCAGATGCCACTTTTTGTAAATCTCATATTTGTGATAGAAGTGATCCTTGTGTGGGACAACTTAAAAAAAATACAAAGTATGTTCAGGTTTGGATAATGTAATGAAACACACACACACACATATATATATATATATATATATATATATATATATATATATATATATATATATATATATATATATATATATGTATATGTGTGTGTGTTTGTAGGGAAATTACATCTTACATGTATTATATTCATGTTAATTTCCACTTTGAGTAAGCTTAAAAAAGTAATCTCCAGGTTACCATTCCAAAGTCTTTTTCTGTAGAATTTCATTAATCCATCCAAATCATGAAACCTTCCTTTTTTTCTGGCATCTGTTGATACAAATAGTTTTCCTCTACTTTAGGAATGCAAAGATCCAGGGAAAGGGCAGTGGGTCAGTGGGAAGCCTACTGCTGCCAACTGGCCCTGGTTTGTCCTCATGGATTAGGTATTAGGACGGAGGCCCTCTGTTGCCCCACCTGTCCTAATTGCCTCCATCCCTAAGGAAACACCAGGGCCAGGTGCTGCAGAGGCTGGGCAGCATCGGGGTGACGGGGGAAGAGAATGAGGATGAGGGAGGAGGGAAAGGAGGAAGAGAAGAAGGAGTGAGCAGTTGGTGGATTTAATCAGGGAGGATATCAGATGGCAGAGGGAGGCGGGAAAGGATGGACCGATTATTTCATTTATTGGAGAGGATGGTGGACAGTTATTTTTTTGGTGTTTTTTTTTTTTTTTTTTAACAAGTTGAGGTTCTGTGCTGTGTTGCTGTTATTAAATTAAATTATTAAATTGTTTATAAAAGTTATTGTTGTCTGTGTGTTCTTAAAGTCTTTAACCTTTTTACATTATGTTTCATCACTTCTTTATAATTTAAGTAAACTTAAAACAACTTCTCAGTGACATCAGTTTATTTTTAGAGAAGCAAGTATTTAACAATAAACTATTAAAAACATTTTTAACTATTGACATTAGATTTTAAAATTAACTACTACAACTATTTACAGAAGATAGAAAAAAAATATTACTAGAGAACATATATATGTATATATATATATATATATATATATATATGTATATATATATATATATATATATATATATATATATATATATAATTGTGACTGAGCAGGAGTCCCTGGTGGTGCTGCTGGACTGGATGGGATGCCACACAGATGACCTTGGAGTCTTCTGACTGCGAGTGGGACATCATCTGGGGGGTGGGGGGTGCCTCTCTCCACTGTTCACCACATCGTCCATCAGGGTTTGCAGGGCTGATCCAATTGACGGTTGCCATGTTACTAAAAAAGTTTAAAAAGACGCAGAAAATAATGACTTTACTAAAACTGTTTTCATAACCCTGAAATGAGAACAGCTAAAATGTGATTCTACTTGCCATCTAAATGTAACGGTGGTCGGGTAGACCCTCCTCCAGGGCAGACCCTCCTCCAGGGCAGACCCTCCTCCAGAGCAGACACCTCGGCAGACAGCTTGCCCCGCCATGGAGCACCACTGACTGCCTCCAACACCTTCTCCCCTCCTCATCCTCTGGCATGTCATCCTCTGGGGCCGTGATGTCACCGGCTCCCAGGCAGATGTTGTGCAGGACAGCACATGCCGTCATGACCTGTAGGAAAAAATATTTACTTTTATTCAGTCATCTATCTTTTTTTCATTATCTTTATTACATGATTTATTAGAATTCAAATGTTACTTCATCTAGATCCACTATTTAACTTATTTTTTCGTTTTTATATTTTGATTTTTTATATATATATATATAATTGCAAATAAAGTCAGGCAGTAAGGCGATAACAATTTAGACAAAAAAGGATTTATTTCTCAACAGTTTGGCTTCTCAACACAACATTAGTTATGGTGAAAGTAGTTATTTACGTCAGTTATTTACAGGGTTTGTACACATTTAACTATTCAATTCAAATTACTAAAGTTATAAACAAATAAATTACAAACTTACAAATAAATATAAAATTTGATATTTAAACCTATTCATCAATCTGCTGACAAGGGTTTGTTTAATAACTGGTATATTCTGATCATTAGCAGGCCCCTGTGGGTTAGAATAATAGCAGATAGATCTTACCTCTCCACTGCGCTCTGCCAGCCTGAGAGAAATCCGTCACCGGTTTTGCTGCCGTCAAAGCAGACTCTCCTCCTCCAATAACAAGTAAATAAAAGAAATAAAAATGTCCATATCTATTTTTTTGTTGTTTCTTTCCGTATTTCTCTAGCTATCGGATTTTGTTTCGCGCTGTTTTTGGGGTAAACGTGATGACGTTGTGTCGCAACCAGGAAGTGCTCCAAAGGCTAGACCGTCCCATTTACCAACAGCTGAGGATCCTCCGGAGCAGCCTACCAAGTCTGGGTCCTCCGGAGGCTAGGTAGGCTGCGTCCTCTGAAGTACGCAGCCTGCGAATTGAGTCGCAGCTAATGAGCTTTCAATATGCGTCCTTGATGGTCTAATGCGAAATAACCTGGCTCCCAGCTGGGAGTGCGGGGTACGATACCTGCTTCTTCTGTCAGGTTGTTTTTTTTCTTTCAATGGGCACACTGGACATGCAGGCATTGAATACTGACCATAAACTAAATTTTATTTTTTACTTGTAAAAAGTTATTTCATAATAAATATTTGTATGTCCTATCCTGCTAACATGAAACAATTCTGTTAAAGTAACTAAATATGATTAATTAAATGTCCAAAGTGGTTGCATTATTTTTTTTCAGAACAAATGCTGAGTGCGAAGCAGGAGGAAGCGAAGCAGCCTCCCTCTGAATGAGGAGTGAGGAGTTAGACTCCAGCTGCTCTACTTCAAACACAAATGCAGAAGTTGGAATGCTTGCCTCTGTGCTGTGTCATTGATATATGACGCAGCACGCATATATCAATATCAATTCTTTACAATCTAGGCATAACTCCTGCTCTAAGTGCTCTGTGGGCTAAAGGCACATGTTAGTGGCCCTAAGCTCCAGTTAACAATTAATCAATTACTAAAGTAGTGGAAAATTATTTAAATAAGCCATTAATATGATTGTTTCAGCCCCAGATTAAATACATGAAATGGGCAACACAGAATAACTACAGCCCAGATGTACAGCTTGTATAGTGAAGTTAATATTGGCTTACATCAGTATATGGGTAAATGTATACATACAAATACATTTCACCCATTGTTAATGTGTTCCAAGTGTCTTAAAATAATAATGGGACACTTAATATACATCAATATATATATATATATATATATATATTTATGCGTAAGATGTTTATTTCAATTTAAAGCTCAAGTTAAAATAGCAATTAGTAAAAAAATACATGAAAATGGTGGAATACAGAAATACAAAAAAATATTTCTGCAGAATTAAGTCCCCAGATAACAAAGATATATAATAATAAAAAACAGTAATGACACCAAAAACGCCCCTGCTTATTGTTTTAACCATACTCCCCCCGGAACCCAAAGACTTTGGTTTCCTGGACGCTGCCCAGCGGGTCATGGGAATAACGCCGCCGGATCGCTAGTTGGCATCGTTTATGGTCGGAAGTACGGTATTAGAAAATAAATTAATCTAATGCTGTAACGATGCAGTTGAATCCCACTTTTTAAATACAGTTCACCATCTTTAGATACTTTTTTTCTGTATCAAATGTCAATTTTGTTTTATAACACGGGTCATATTCATCTAAGTAACATTAATTAGTTTAAACAAAATAATTTGATGTCCTACCCTGCTAACATGGACCAGTTCTGTTACAGTAACTAAATGTGATTAAGTAAATGTCAGAAGTGGTTGCATTATTTTTTCAGAACAAATGCAGAGCCCTCCCTCTGAATGAGGAGTTAGATTCCAGCCTCAACATGAAACCTGTAGCTTTGCTGCTTTAAGCAATATAGGGTGATAAAAGGAAAAGCAGAGAAGAGTTCTTTCCAAACAACAATTCATTTAGAGCTACCGTGTGTAATTTTCAGCGACATCTAACGTCCAGACTGCAGACCGCAGCAACATGAACATCTCCCCCCCACCGCTTCTCCCCCCCAACAGTACGGCGAGCATTACAGGACAAAATGTCTTCCACGACGTCCGCATCACCTACCTTCTCAAGTGATGAGGTTTGTTTACATAGATAATTTTACAGATAGTATTTCATTAGTCTGTGTGTTCAGTACCGTCTCAGTTCATCTCTCTCAACTTGCCGTAGTTACTTTCGAGCGTAATGGGCGATCTCGCAATCGCTAGTTTGTTGGCTCTGCGCTGTCGTAGCGCAAAGATGTCTGCCTCCATGGCTGCGAGACCCGCTCCTATGTAATTATAAATAACGAATTCTAAGGCAACGCAAATATTAAGGTTAAGAGGCTGAGCTCGTAGATGATGATAAATAACATAGTTATGTATAATATATTACATTTCTGACCGTATATCCCTGTAATTATTACACACTGTAGCTTTAAGATATAACAAACAGAACCAAATTCAACAAATAAAACCAAAACATTTAATTATTATCAACAAAAAATAAATAAAACAAATTAAATATCAAAAAACTATATTACAAAAAAGTAAAGAACTCTAACATCTATAAATTAAACAGAGAAAAAAGATTTTTCCATCCTCCTTTTGCTGATTTTTTTTTTTTTTTAATAGCCATGCAACCAAAACTGGCATTATCACAATAAAAAAAATTAGTAAATAATGAAACAACAAAATAATTATTGCAACTAACAAACCCCGTGACCAAGTTTGATCTGATAGAAAAAAACAAAACAAAAAAGCTAAAAAATATATAGATTAAAAAAATATTCACAATTTAAACTATTATCATCTATAAATGAAATAAACAAAGTCCCAGCCAAAGAGTGAAAGCTCTGCCTTTTCAACCGGAGGAAGCCCTCGTCCGCCTTGTCACCTTTTGGCCAATAGCTGCTTGTTGTTTCATGGGGGGGGGGGACGACCAACTTCTGGTGGCGTTGCTTCTTTAAAATAAAAACCCATGATTTAGTGTTTATTCTTCACAAAGTCCAAACAGAATGTAAAAATAAATGGAAAGACCTACCGTCCGTTCTCTGAGCGGCGTCCTCTCCTCCCCCTACTGGCTGCTCGTCCTCATCCTGCAGCTGGAAGCTCTGGACCTTTTTAAAAAGACGACAGAAATAATGAGTTGAGACCGAACACTTTGCATTCAACACTTCTTCAAATTGTCTGAAACTGACATGCGTGGCCAGGGCTGTCCTGATGCCCCCCCCCACGCCTGCTGGAGATATCCTCCTCCTCTTCCTCATCTTATTCTGCTTGTGGAAGAATTCCACCTTGATGTCTCCGCAGACGGGAAGCGGTTAAGAACTCGAACTCAAACACCTCCCTGTGGGTGTGCGCCGGGTTGGAGGTGTGGACTTTGACCATCAGCTGGTAGACCACGAACTGCGGGTCTGAGGAAAGAACAGCAGAGCGTCACCATCCGGATCCCTTACAGTCTGGAACCTGAGCTGGACTGGAAGCAGGTCTGAGTCTGCGGAATCTGGACTAATCTCTTAAGTTTTTAAATTAATCTCAGTCTGAACTGAAAAGCTGGACCTGGAACTCTTCACTGTAAAGAAGTGGCCCGGTTCTGATTATAGGACTTACCGCAGGTCCCGCCTGTAAACATAGCGACTGTGGAAGAGCAGAGCCACGGGTTTGGATCCAGCCGGGTCCTGAGCAGGAAGTTGTAGTAGATGACGTAGCGGCGCTGGCTGGGAAAGGTGAAACCCTGAACACAGATCCGAACAAATGGGTCCAGAATTCAGCCAGAACACAAAAGCTACTGCATTCTAATACATCCAGCAGCTGTTACGGATTAACTGACCTTCTTGTCACCGGTCCGGACCTCTCCAAAGAAGTCTAGGGCCTCCTGAGCTTCCTGGAACTTCCCTCGGTGCAGCAAATGGGCATCTGTGAGCGGCCATCTGCCGACTGGGGTTCAAGGAGAAAGAAGCAGAGAGAAAAAAAAGCAGCTGTAAAAGGCGGCCCCGTCCAGGAAACACACAGCCAGGCAGACGAGCTCCGAGCCAGCTCCCATGTCAGAGGATGAAGAGAGCACATCCAGTTAGTCACAGTCAGAGAAACAGGACTACACTGGATAGTAAAGAATTACAATAGTCCAGCCTTGAAGTAACAAATGCATGAACTAGTTTCTCAGCATCACCCCTGGACAGGAGATTGCTCATTTTTGCAATATTCCTCAGATGAAAGAAGGAAATTCTAGAAACCTCTTTGATCTGGGATTTAAATGACAGGTCCTGATCAAAAATAACACCAAGATTTTTTACTTTATTATCTGAAATCAGTTTAATCCCATCCAAATGAAGTGACTGGCTAATCAGCTTCTTTTTCAGAGACTCTGGTCCAAAGACTATAACTTCTGTTTTGTCTGCATTCAGGAGCAGAAAGTTAAGAGTCATCCAGGTTTTTCTGTCTTCAGACATGCCTGTAATCAGGGGGTCCACTTGGTGACATCCTACAGTGTCAAAGAAGCCGCTGCACTTACCAAGGGAGGGGGGGTAAGATGTGCTGTTGTCCCTTTTGCTCAGGCTCCGCCTACTTGCGGTGTTCCCCGCATCCTCCACCTCCTGGCTCTGCACCTGGCCTGGGGCAGACTGGAAACACACACTAATATCAGAATGAACTTAACATTAATTCAGTTCCACCATTTATCTGGGATTTGGTTACACCAAAAAAACAATGATAAAATAAACAACAATAAAAGAAACTAATGAAGTACTTACACTCAGGAGGATGGTCTCATTCTGGAGACCACAGATGTAGATGTTAACTCCATCCACACAGGTTCCCCACCCACCGCTGGGACCTGATGACCTGTACATGGTCATCAACCACAGATGTAGGTATTAACTCCATCCACACAGGTTCCCCACCCACCGCTGGGACCTGATGACCTGTACATGGCTGCATAGGCCATGTACAGGTCATCCACCACAGATGTAGGTATTAACTCCATCCACACAGGTTCCCCACCCACCGGTGGCACAGATGACCTGTAAAATGAACACACAAGAAACACAGAACTCCACTTAACAACCAAAAAACAAACACTGAAATGTTTTATGAGCAGTCCTACCCTGTTTAGAATTTAGATCAGGCTACTTTGAAAGGGGCAAGTTTTACCTGAGCGGCCTTGGTGGAAATGCAGCCCCTCTTGACTGCAGTGGTCTCCAGGCCACAGTCCTCCAGCTCAGGGCATTGACCAGCTGGAGCAGGGGGCAGAGACTGCTGCACACAATGATTAGTTGAGTGAAAAGATGCTAAATGAAGAAAGATTCATATAGTTAGACAGTTGAAGTTTGGAGGGAAGCAGCGGTGGGCTAACCTTCATTAGCCTTGTCTCGTCCATTTTAGGGAGCGTCAGGATGAGGTAGTTCCTGACGCTCTTCCAGCGGCCCAGCAGCTGCTGGAGGTGCTGCCATTGGATGCAACATTGAGGTTCAGCCAGATGGAGCTCCCCACCTGCTACCAGCGTTTGAAACTCTTACACTTGTGACGGCCACGGCCGCCTTTATTGTGGAGAGACTGCTCCTCTGGTTTGTGCTTCCAGGAAGGGGACCTGAGAGTATCACACCTGCAGGGGCCTCCTATAAATTGGACCAGAGCACATGGCTTGCTCTCTCTGCGCTCCATGGACTCCTCTGGCCTCCTGCTTCAGTGTTAGTTTCATTTGATCCATGTACACTTTCACACACCTCATGCACCACTGACCTACACTAACAGCTTTATTTACTTTAATAAATGGTTAAACCTGTCTTTTGTGTGGTCCCCCCTCCTTGTTCCTACCCCCTGAGCTAGGGTGGTAAACGCCAAAAGCCCTTCATGTCATATAGCGAGTGATCGCTCTCAGAGCGTGTAACAGTTCTGCCTGCATCCGTGCCTCCATCAGCAGCAAATTGACGTGGACCTTTTCGGAGTGCTGAAACTGCCTCCAGAAACTCTCATACATTCGTTTGGTGGTCTTCTCAGGGCTGCACTACATAGTCTTGATATAGATCTTAAAGCTACGGTCCAAAAGCTGATTTATCTCCCCATAATCATAATCATCATACCTGATGCCAAACATGCAGTGGATGTAGTTCCAGATGGATGCTTTAACTCTAGTGTTTTTGTTTGTTTCAGTGTTTTCTACGTGTGCCGGAACTATATCCAGCACAGTGTGCATATGTGCTGATGCTCCCAGCTGTATTTGAGTGGGATCATATTGATGCCCAGAATCACCCCTCACCCCAGCAACCACATGCTACTACCTTAGCTCAGGGGGTAGGAACAAGGAGCGCTTCCTGGAAGCACAACCCAGAGGAGCAGTCTCTCCACAATAAAGGCAGCCTTTGCCGTCACACACTAAAAATATATTGTGATAAATTAATACAATAAAAAAAGTAAAAAGAATAAAAAGCACAATCTTTATGATAAATATGTTTTGTGAAAGAGTGGCATTTCTACTTACCTCTATTCCTTCATCAGAACGGATGAACCAGGTTACTGCTGCAGCTCCAAGATGGCGGCAGGGCGCTGCTGCTGCTGCTCTCCTGTGAGGAAAACCAGCAGAAGTTCAGCAGACAGGAGCCATTAAGTCATCCTGTCCGCTGAACTTTTCTTCTTTTAAATTTCAGTGAGCTTTATTTTTTTCAAACAAAAACTTAATCCAATAATATCCATAACATTTGAAAATGTAAAATCTTCCCTCACTGAAACCAGGCCAATTATATCAAATAAAAAAAATAAACACAGGTTTTAAATTTTATGTAAATTTGGAGAGCATTTTTTTAAATCCCTATATTACTGATTTTTCTTTTCCTGCCCACTTGCCCCTCCCACTCTAACCGATGCACTTGTGTAAAAAAAAGACCCGTTCTCTCAAGTGTGTAGAGACAGAGATAAAGTGCATCAGGGCAGCAAATGCGCCAAATTACCCACCCAACATCATTTTAGGACCATACAGACTGAGACAAATTGATTCTGAATGTACTCAATGAGTGACCAAATCTGAGGTAAGATGCCCCTATCCAATGAGAAAATTTAATTCAATGATTTCCAGCAGAGACTGACTTTGTTGTTGATGTGTTGGAAAGAGTCAGTGTGCAGATTGGTCTGTTCTGAAGTAGTCCCACCCATTGTCCCGCCTACAAGAGGCATCTGGTTACAAACATATTGGCAAAGAAAGCAGCCTTCAAAGATCAAGCTCCAAACATTATTCTATAGATCTTAAAAAGGAATAGTTTGTCACTTTTAGTTTACACGTCTTAATTCATTATAGCACTGATTTTGCACAGTATTATCAAACCTATATAATATTCTAAATATTAATAGAACTTGACTCAACAATCTATTGGTACTTGGCCTGTTGTGATTATGCATTTTGCTGAACATAATCTAATAGAGATAATGAAACTTATAGCAGCATATTAATGTAAGTAATCCCTGTCATTTCACTTCCAATATGTTTAAATAAAATTGTTTACAAAACTTACATTTTACATAAGAAAGTACCCTTCACCTGGAGAGCTGTGTAACAGACACACCCCTCTCTCACACACAGTGACATAGCCTCTGATGAAATTGATCAATAATGATCACTAACAGACCTGTTTCTAAATGGTTAAAATCCATTATTAATGATCTAATAATAACAGTTGATATTAAATCCGTTTATACAATTGGAAATCATTCTAATTTCGAAACGATTCTGGAAAAGTGGTGCCATATTACCGTGTAATGAACTATATTATGTAGTACGCTAAATATTAAAAAGATGAAAAGATTATCCTGTAATCTATTTTATAGAAGTAAATAGACCTGCTTTACTTCTCTAAAGTTTGATCAACTTAACACAAATGTACGTCTCCCATTATGGCCAAGAGGAAATGAGGTTTAAGGTGATAAAATAACACACAGCCATGAAGCACAGGTTGATGTTGATGAATATGTACATTTTCTTTTTATAAAAATAATTTTCTGCAAATAAAAATAAACCAGTTTGTACAGAAAATAGAAAACTTACCTACCATTATAATTTTACTTTCTAAGACTTTTTAATGCCACTTGAAATAAAAATTTAAGACCAAATTCTCCAGAAACACAAGAAAAACCTGCTTGCGACAACTCAACCCAAAGGTTTATTTTAACATAAACCACTGCACTAATGTTTCAGATTTTGAAAAGCTTCCCATACAGGAAGAAAGCTAAAAACACACAAATGACAGATATATTTTAACAATTATTTAACTGAATTCACAAACTTTGTTTTGACCGAGAAATACCGGCTGTTTCTCTGTAACTCCATTTTGACTCTTTGTGTTTCGCGCTTCGCATTTGACTCCACTGCCTTAATTCCCATCGTTCTGAGCTTGAATGAATTCTTGCACAAAATCCACTGAGCCTCATGTATGTTCCCTGGTTTAACCATGGAGAAAACTCTTGGCTGGAGCCAGTTTTCGTTACATTTACACTTGCTCATATTTTCCAGACAAAAAGTTAATCGTGCATCTCCCAAATGTCCCGGCCGCAACAAGGCTTTTATTGGTTCCGCTATTGGGACGGAACCAATAATGGCGAGCCATTATTTATTTTTTTTATGAAAAAAATAATAATAAATAGTCAAATTTGACGTTTTATTTAGATTACAAAAATAAATCGTAATAAAAATAATCCTATTTATGAAGTTTTAAAAATTAAGACCTACGAAAGACTGATTTAAGACATTTTAATACCAATTAAGGCCTTTTACTTTTATTTTATTTTGAAGAATTCAATGCCTTTTAAGACTTTTTAAGGATCCGCAGGAACCCTGATTATTTGTAATTGCATTATTTGCTGTCTGATCTACCATCTGTTTGCTTTTTATCCCAATTTTTGCTGGTACCAATAAAAAAAACCTGTCAATCCTAGCCCTTTTTAAATATCATTTCTGTAATATTCCAAATAATCCTGGTTTTGAAGTAGCACTAAGAGCCTTAAATTGGTTGTCACTGCACTTCTTATCACTAAGATCACATTGTAAGAACAAATTAACAAATCCAGAATATAACTCTCAATACCTTTTAATTTTTGAAAAAAAAAAAAAAAAAAACATAAAAATTTTCACATCACAGACCAATAAATATATTGGGAGCAGGTTTTGTTCAGTAGACTCAGAGTGTCCTCTGTCTCCTGTCTTCTTACAGCCATACATGTTTTATTTCCTGATTTAATCGGGTGATTTCTGTCGTAGTTTTATGCATACAAAAAAAAAAAAAAAAAAAACATTTACTAGGTCCCTTAGACACATTAGGCTTTAAAAACAAACATAAAATGAACCTCAACATTAAGTCAAGCAGCAACCTTCTCCTTCGCCTTTCTCCTCTTCTTTGTAGTGTAGTTTCTCTGTCAGACACATTCATTTTTTTATTTCTTTATTAAAATCTCTAGTTTCAGTGGGGTGCGATAAGCACTTCCTGTTGCCTGTTTTCATGGTGACCCATGGAATTGGGACTCCACTGATAATGGCTTTTCATATTTTTTATGCATAACTGAACTAATTCATAGCAGCTGTTGTGAAACGAAAAGTCAGTTCCCGATCAATTTAGAGTTGAGAATTTGAATCAGACTTTGTTAAAGGGTTTATAGAATGATTATATAGGGTATTTGGGTTATTTGAGTAGGTTTTTTTTTTTTTTTTTTTTACAAAATACATCTTTAAGCTTACTTGAGTAATTTCTTTAAGTCAATTTTTTTTACTTTTACTTGATAAAAATATGATGAATTAGTGCTACTCTTCCTTAAGAACAATCTTTGGACACTATCCACCTCTACTGAGGACCAGGATTGAGAATCATTGGCTAAGGGACAGAGGGATTTTACATGTTCAGCCTTAAACAGTCATTGTTTATAGCAACATTGTTGTGAGTGAATGACCCAGGGTCTGTTACATAAAAACGTTCATTTAATTTGATCATATTCCAATTACCTCAACTCTTGTGTAGGATGTGGACTGAAGGTTCCTCCGCACTGCCTCACCCACTCTCAGGTGGGTGATCCTGCAGTGGGAGCCCTTCTCAAGGGAGGCAACTGCAGCTTCTCTCCAAAGACTGATCAACACTGATGTGGCAGCCTGTGTATAAAAGAGGGTGATATGGTAGATCAACAAATGAATATGATAGCAGAGTTTGTCCCTCAATTAACGATTCTAATCCCTTACCTCTCCTAACTTTATTTCTCGGAGTGGGACCTCCTCTCTCCCACAGTGGACCCTCTTCACAGTAGAGAGCTAAATGAGAAAAAGAGCAAAGTTAATTTTTGATATGAGACCTGAACATTTTTAATCTAATAAGACATGTATATAGCTGGGTTCTCATTAAACAACAGTGCTACAGAGATCAGTAGTTTTTCATGTAAGGTACACTCATATCCCTGAAATAAACCAAGACAATGTAGTATTTTAAGTTTGTGTATCAGTGACTCGAATCTTCGTAATGCTAAGATCCTGAGTAAAGGCCACTTGACCTTTTGTTTGATCCAGAATAAATGTAAGAAAAGGCATCAGATCTGTGAAGAGAACTAAAAAAGCTTTTCAGGTGAGAGGTAAATCTTTTCCAGGATCAAAGAAAAAGGAAAGATGCCTTTATTCAGCCCCTTAGGAGAAGCTGATATATGTTATGGTGTAACTGATGTCATGTGACATACCTCCATTATTTTGCCCTCCAGTGTGAATAATCCATTGACTCCCCCAATGGCACTGATGGTTGTGTGCTGAGATGGAGGATAAAGGAGGGCTCTTGCCTCCTCCATCAGTCCATCTCTGCACACAACTGGGGAACTAACATAAAAGTTAGTGTTTTTGTGGATAAGTATATGATACGGGGGTGACTGCCCTCGGAGGGAGTACCCCCGCATCATATAGTTTCTGCCTGCTGAAACGTTTGAGGCAAGCTCCTCAAATAGCGTAATTTTAGAGATCGATTCCCCATCAGTAATGACCGCCACTTTGTTGTTCTTGGTCAGGGCTGGCACTGCTGAGTCCTCCATGAAAGTCCAACTGAGGACTCGTGGCTGTTCATCCTGCAGCAGAACGTGGATTTTAATTGGTGGATTAATGTGATATGGTCCACTGGGAGAGGTGCTGAGGATCAGAGCCATTCTAGAGTAGACAGGAAGATGAAAGTATTCTGTTATTCACAACCTAATACAGTTGGTGTATCACAGGCACCTTAAGTAAAAGTTTAACTAAATGTTGTATGATACTATCATATATTTCTTTTTTTAATTTAACGGTTTGTTATCATCAAACTGTTTCCTCTCTCAAATCTTCTTAAATCCTGATGTTTTATTTTTGTAATGGTCTCGTTGGACTCGGACAGCTCCAATCTTGGCTACCGCAGCACCTACTTATATTTATTTTTAACAGAATATTGTTAGGGGCTAAACTAGCACAATTGATCTATTCAAGTGTTTATTTAATCATTTCATTATTCAAATTTTCTTAAATCCTATTGTTTTGTGGTTGCTATTATGCAGATGACTTTACTGAGGCACTTAAAGTTTTGTATAATCTTTGGAGCACTTCATTCCACGCAAACATATCGCCAGTTATCTTTTTATTTTAAAGTTTGGTCTGGAATTAATATTTATTTTATTTTAGCAGTTAGTAGATGTTACCTAACTGAACTCTCAGTCATTGTTAGACCCCCCCCCCCCCCCCCCCCCAAAAAAAAATTCTAAAATAAAACTGACTCTGCTGACTTGATTTTATGAAAAATCCAGGATATTCTCTCTGTATCATACAAAGTAATACATTCAAGGGATGGATTAATAAATGTATTTTCATGAACAGTGGAACTATAAGAGGAACTGATCCTGAGCATTTAAAATATTAACTTCACTATACAAGCTGTACATCTGGGCTGTAGTTACTCTGTGTTGCCCATTTCATGTATTTAATCTGGGGCTGAAACAATCATATTAATGGATTATTTAAATAATTTTCCACTAATTTAGTAATTGATTAATTGTTAACAGGAGCTTAGGGCCACTTACATGTGCCTTTAGCCCACAGAGCACTTAGAGCAGGAGTTATGCCTAGATTGTAAAGAATTGATATACTTAATCATATTTAGTTACTTTAACAGAATTGTTTCATGTTAGCAGGATAGGACATGAAAATATTTATTATGAAATAACTTTTTACAAGTAAAAAATAAAATTTAGTTTATGGTCAGTATTCAATGCCTGCATGTCCAGTGTGCCCATTGAAATAAATAAAACAAGCTGACAGACGTAGCAGGTATCGTACCCCGCACCCCCAGCTGGGAGCCAGGTTATTTCGCGTTAGACCATCAAGGACGCATGTTGAAAGCTCATTGGTACCATAGGAAAGGGTAGAGTGACAGGAAGACAATGACAACAGGGGTTTTCACTGGTGTAGTTTGTTGTCATTTTAACAATAAAGGCCAACCATGGAGGAATGTTGGATACAAAAGCTGCTCATCCCGTGTAAAATAAGACATTTAGAGAGGCGTGCATGACAAACTTCACAGTACAGATTCATTAGAACCACCAAGGGTGTAGCTTTGAATTTAACTTTGGTAGGGACACTCTTGGTCTTGGCTTCATTGGTCTGATGTCATTGGTCACGTACAAAAATATGAATGCTCTTTATTTATGCTTCATATGAGCATCAGGACACATTTTGTTTAAAAAGAACAGCAGGTATTCCTACATTAATACAAATCTTGTAAGCAGTACACACAATAGATGCTGGTTATCAATATTAAAAGCATCACTGGCTCCCAAAAATGTGGAATCTGAACTTTTTTACTTTGAAAAGGTTTGCATTTAAACTTACCAGCAACTAAGACAGTGTCAACTTAACCAAGTATAGTCTAAATATGTCTGTTATATGTGGATTTATTCTGTGTTTTCTTATGGTGATAAAGAATTGTGCAGAGGTAAACCCCACTCTTATTTTTTTTTTTTATCCAGGATACTCTCTCTGTATCATACAAAGTAATACATTCAAGGGATGGATTAATAAATGTATTTTCATGAGCAGTGGAACTATAAGAGGAACTGACCCTGAGCATTTAAAATATTAACTTCACTATACAAGCTGTACATCTGGGCTGTAGTTACTCTGTGTTGCCCATTTCATGTATTTAGGCCCCGTCCACACGAAGCCAAAGCCTGGCCTAAACGCACAAATTTTTCACCAAACCAGCCTCTCATCCATACGAAGCCGGCATTTCGGGGGTCTGTAAACGATCTTTTTTTTATTAAGCCTTCAGAGTGGGAAGATTTTGACACGCCTTTTTCGCGTTTCCATCTTTAAGCTCTGACCGCATTTTTTTTCTTACACGCATGCGTCATAGCGTCGCCTCTAAACACGCATGCGCGAAACAGTATCACAACAACAATGGCGCCGTACTGTGTTGAATGGTTGCTGCTAATGCTACTCACCCTGCTGTCGGGCTTACAACAGAATCTTCTTCTTCTGGAATATCTCCAGGAAGAACAGAGCAATATCGACCACATAGTTCAGCACCTGAATTTGACTGAACCACGAATATGGACCCGCAGGGCAACCATGTATAAATATTAGTGCGCATGCCCAACATTTCGTCGCCTATTTTTGCTTTGGCACGACAGCGCCACTTACAGGCCTTGCATACATTTTGCAGCGTTTTCATGCATACGTGTGGATGATCACATTTATTTTACGTCTCCGACTTTACGACAAACGTTCTTGAAAATATTAGCGTTTCGTGTTCGTGTGGACGGGGCCTTAATCTTCAGTATTCAATGCCTGCATGTCCAGTGTGCCCATTGAAAGAAATAAAACAACCTGACAGAAGAAGCAGGTATCGTACCCCACACTCCCAGCTGGGAGCCAGGTTATTTCGCATTAGACCATCAAGGACGCATATTGAAAGCTCATTGGTACCATAGGAAAGGGTAGAGAGACAGGAAGACAATTACAACAGGGGTTTTCACTGGTGTAGTTTGTTGTCATTTTAACAATAAAGGCCAACCATGGAGCAATGTTGGATACAAAAGCTGCTCATCCTGTGTAAAATAAGACATTTAGAGAGGCGTGTATGACAAACTTCACAGTACAGATTCATTAGAACCACCAAGGGTGTAGCTTTGAATTTAACTTTGGTAGGGACACTCTTGGTCTTGGCTTCATTGGTCTGATGTCATTGGTCACGTACAAAAATATGAATGCTCTTTATTTATGCTTCATATGAGCATCAGGACACATTTTGTTTAAAGAGAACAGCAGGTATGACAATGACAACAGGGGTTTTCACTGCTGTAGTTTGTTGTCATTTTAACAATAAAGACCAACCATGGAGGAATGTTGGATACAAAAAGTGCTGTTTTTTGGTTTAAAAAGAACAGCAGCATTTCTCGCTACATTAATGCAAAATTTATAAGCAATACACACAATAGATGCTGTTGATCAGCTTTGCATTGACATATGACACAATCTGCACTGTTTTTTTCTGCTGCATAAATGCAGCACAGCGCTGAGTAGCACTGTGTCATATATCAATGCAAAGCTGGGATTTTAAGCTGTTCAGAGCCGCTGGAATGGCATTGATAGCAGCAACGGTGGAAGAGTTATGTGAAGTCAAAGAACAAGCCCATTGTCCCCGTTCAGAGCTGCTCATGAGGCACCATGTGAACATGTCGCCACCCAGTGGTGGAGTGCAGAATTACAGTTAACAAAAACAATGATTTCTTTTCAATTGGTTTTCTTTTTTTCCTCTTTTAGGTTCCTTTGAAATTGTTCATTGTTAGTGTTTATAATAAAAGCCTTTGTAATTTAAGTGTAAAAATTCTCAAAACAATTATTTAAGGTGCACAGTTTTTCTGCCATTTTAGTGAAATAAACTCAAGCAGACAGTGAAAGTGTGCAAATTGGGCAACGATGTAGTAGTTGAAAGCCTTTTGTTTTTGTGGCAGTAGCGTGGAAGAATAAATAAATAATTAAACAACAAAATAAAATTACGAAATAACTATGTACAATTAAAATTTTTTATTAATTTTAATTAATTAATGAATTGCAACATCCCTGGGAGTTTTTCAACAGCGATTTTCAAGCCAAGTTATAGGTAATAACTCCATCTACACATGTTCCCCAGGTTTAAAGTTGATTTACAATCATTCATTCATTAATTCCTGACAGGATCCTGCTGCAGCTTAGGCTGCTCTACAGCTCATGATTAATTAATATTCCCAGATGTAGGTATTCACTCTGTCCACACATTTCACCCCAGGTTTTTATGCCGTCCACAAAAGTCCCACTCCTGCTGGCACACATGATTGAGTAACAAGCCCAGTTATAGGTATTAACTCCGTCTATACATGTTCCCCAGGTTTAAAGTTTATTTACAATCATTCATTCATCAGCATTAATTCCTGGCAGGATCCTGCTGCAGCTTGGGCTGCTCTCCTCCTGTGACTGTTTTAACCTAAACCAATACAAGGCCATACTCCACCTTAGCGCAGTCCAGAGCCTGCATCTTCAAAGCCTGCTGTTGCTGCTTGGACTGCTCTACAGTTCATGATTAATTAATATTCCGGATGTAGGTGTTAACTCTGTCCACACATTTTCCCCAAGTTGCGATTCTGATTCTTCTGGTTTGGCTGCTGTCATTCTGTGATGACCAAACATAGCTGGGGGGGTGGGGGTTCCTGGGAAGGACTGACCTATTCACCCTTGCTAGAGGTAGGAGTGTACTCGCTTTCACTGCGTTCTGTCATCATTTGAAGTTTGGAGAGAAGCAGTGGTTGGCTGCTTAATTTTAGAGAGCATCAGGATGAGGTAGTCCCTGTCCCTTTCTGTCATCATTTGAAGTTTGGAGAGAAGCAGCGGTTGGCTGCTTAATTTTAGAGAGCATCAGGATGAGGTAGTCCCTGTCCCTTTCTCTCATCATTTGAAGTTTGGAGAGAAGCAGCGGTTGGCTGCTTAATTTTAGAGAGCATCAGGATGAGGTAGTCCCTGTCCCTTTCTCTCATCATTTGAAGTTTGGAGAGAAGCAGCGGTTGGCTGCTTAATTTTAGAGAGCATCAGGATGAGGTAGTCCCTGACCCTTTCTCTCATCATTTGAAGTTTGGAGAGAAGCAGCGGTTGGCTGCTTAATTTTAGAGAGCATCAGGATGAGGTAGTCCCTGTCCCTTTCTCTCATCATTTGAAGTTTGGAGAGAAGCAGTGGTTGGCTGCTTAATTTTAGAGAGCATCAGGATGAGGTAGTCCCTGACCCTTTCTCTCATCATTTGAAGTTTGGAGAGAAGCAGTGGTTGGCTGCTTAATTTTAGGGAGCATCAGGATGAGGTAGTCCCTGACCCTTTCTCTCATCATTTGAAGTTTGGAGAGAAGCAGTGGTTGGCTGCTTAATTTTAGAGAGCATCAGGATGAGGTAGTCCCTGACCCTTTCTCTCATCATTTGAAGTTTGGAGAGAAGCAGTGGTTGGCTGCTTAATTTTAGAGAGCATCAGGATGAGGTAGTCCCTGTCCCTTTCTCTCATCATTTGAAGTTTGGAGAGAAGCAGTGGTTGGCTGCTTAATTTTAGGGAGCATCAGGATGAGGTAGTCCCTGACCCTTTCTGTCATCATTTGAAGTTTGGAGAGAAGCAGCGGTTGGCTGCTTAATTTTAGGGAGCATCAGGATGAGGTAGTCCCTAACCCTTTCCCGCAGCCGGCTAATAATCTAAGCAGCCAATTAACCAGGTGTGTCCAGTCTGCACAGGTTGATTCACTGTGAAGATTGGACTCACCTGCTTCGGTGGGTGGGTCGATCAAATACATGACAGTCGATGACTTGTTGACGCCACATTTCCCATTTTTATCTTTAAATCCTTCATCAAGGACGACTGCGCAGTTTTCAAGAATCTTCGCTCTTTTCAGGCCAAAATTGCAGCTCATGATTAGTTAATATTCCCGGATGTAGGTATTCACTCGGTCCACACATTTTCCCCCAGTTTTTGATGCCGTCCACAAGAGTCCCACTCCTGCTGGCACACGTGATGAAGTAACAAGCCCAGTTATAGGTATTAACTCCGTCTATACATGTTCCCCAGGTTTAAAGTTGATTTACAATCATTCATTCATTAATTCCTGGCAGGATCCTGCTGCTGCTTGGGCTGCTCTACAGCTCATGATTAATTAATATTCCCGGATGTAGGTGTTAACTCTGTCCACACATTTTCCCCCAGTTGCGATTCTGATTCTTCTGGTTGGGCTGCTCGCCTCCTGTGACCGTTATAACCTAAACCAATACAAGCCCATACTCCCCCTTAGCGCAGTCCAGAGCCTGCATCTTCAAAGCCTGCTGTTGCTGCTTGGACTGCTCTACAGCTCATGATTAATTAAATATTCCCAGATGTAGGTGTTGACTCGGTCCACACATGTTCCCCAGGTTTAAAGTTGATTTACAATCATTCATTCATTAATTCCTGGGAGGATCCTGCTGCAGCTTAGGCTGCTCTACAGCTCATGATTAATTAATATTCCTGGATGTAGGTGTTAACTCTGTCCACATATTTTCCCCAAGTTATGATTCTGATTCTTCTGGTTGGGCTGCTGTCATTCTGTGATGACCAATCATGACCAACCATGGTCATCACAGGATGACACCAACTCAGCAAAGAGAAATATCACTCCTCCTGAATGTGAGAGATGATCGGGCTTCACAATTATTACAGTTATTAATTTTACAGTGTCACTTCCATAACAGGGGTTGTGGGGTGTGAATATGTTCTATGTGTCAGTGCGTTTGGCAGGTGTCCAGGGGTGTTCCAACATGCCAGAGGCTGTTCACCTTGGAGACCTGCTGCAGATATGGGTACGGCCTGGCGCGAGAGTTACACCTTCTCCCCCGGATTTTCAAGGGCCAGCGAGAGCTCACCGGACGCCGCCGGAACCGCAACGCTTTCCAGGGCGCGGGCCCCTCTCTCGGGGCGAATCCATTCCAGGGCGCCCTGCCCTTCACAAAGAAAAGAGAACTCTCCCCGGGGCTTCCGCCAGCTTCTCCGGGTTCGTTTGCGTTACAGCACTGGACACCTTGCGGCGCCGATCTCCGCCACTCCAGGTTCGGGGATCTGGCTCCACCCGGGCCCGCGCCCTGGGCTTCCGTGCTCACCGCAGCGTCAGTCCTACTCACCGCGGCCTAGCCCTCGCGGCTCTTGTTGCCGGTGGCGGCCGGGTATGGGCCCGACGCTCCAACGCCATCCATTTTCAGGGCTAGTTGATTCGGCAGGTGAGTTGTTACACACTCCTTAGCGGATTCCGACTTCCATGGCCACCGTCCTGCTGTCTATATCAACCAACACCTTTTCTGGGGTCTGATGAGCGTCGGCATCGGGCGCCTTAACCTGGCGTTCGATTCATCCTGCAGCGCCAGTTCTGCTTACCAAAAGTGGCCCACTGGGCGGCTCGCATTCCACGCCAGGCTCCAAGCCAGCGAGCCGGGCTTCTTACCCATTTAAAGTTTGAGAATAGGTTGAGATCGTTTCGGCCCCAAGACCTCTAATCATTCGCTTTACCAGATAAAACTGCGAGACACAGCGCCAGCTATCCTGAGGGAAACTTCGGACTTAACCAGCTACTAGATGGTTCGATTAGTCTTTCATCCCTATACCCAGGTCGGATGACCGATTTGCACGTCAGGACCGCTACGGGCCTCCACCAGAGTTTCCCCTGGCTTCGCCCTGCCCAGGCATAGTTCACCATCTTTCGGGTCCTATCACACACGCTCATGCTCCACCTCACCGACGGGGCAGAGCCAGGGGGGCCCGGGATCCGGGTCATTGGTTTCTTTTGTGTCGCCAGGTTGAAAAGCAGGGGCGACAAGGGATCACTCTGCTTCACCCCTGATTTCATGTATATCTTTCTTGATTCACTTCCTGCCGAGCTTACTGTCATATATGCACCAGTATAGGTGCTTTGAATGAATGCCCTTATGCTTTCGTCAACTCCTCTGCCGCTCAGCACTGCTTCAATGAGTTTGTGTGGAACTGATCAATAAACACCACCGCTATGGGTGAGTTCCTTGCTTTGCTCATCTTTAATATTCCTTCCAAGATAATGAGGTTGTTCCCACAGCCCATCCCTTCCACAAAACCTTTCTGGGCGTGGTGGAGATTACATGCCATTGCCAATCTTTT